>JACEGR010004785.1:0-82320 GCA_014170235.1 Listronotus bonariensis | reverse complement strand
TCTTCAGTAGTAAAACTCATGGTTAATCTTTTCGCTCTTCGATTTTTTGATAATAATAAAGCGCTAAATTTCAAAATGACAACGTTATATATATTAGCATCTAACTAGTAAACGGGTTAACCGAAAAATCTAAAGTTTTTACCATGGACGTAGATTTGCATGCTCTTCAATAAACTTCAATATAATTTTTCTCTAAAATAATTAGGGAGCCAATAATTGACCCCATTAAAAATTACATGGGATTTCCCATGTCCCGCCCTGCGATGCATCACCCGGTATACCTAAGTCCCTAGAAGATATTTAGATAATTACTTTACCCTCTGTCCATTACTACTAACGTCTAAGTATCAGAGTGAAAAGTTTCACACCTTTTTCGACCATGTCTATTCGATTCTTATCTCGAAGAAGATTGGGTTGTTGTACTCTCAAATCTAATACATACTTGTGAATCCGAATACTGAATTTCTGCTATTTAAGGATATGAGTATGTTGGTACCAGTAAATATTTAAGTAATTACTTGACCCTCTACCCATCACTACTAGCATCTAACCATCACAAAATTCCAAAACTTTTTCGACCGCGTCTCTTCGATTTTGATCTCGAAGAAGAATGGGTCGTTGTTTAAAAATACCACACCGTCCACTTTTTCTACGAAACCATATAATGATGCTGAAGAATTTTATAAAGATAGGCAATCCAGTTTAAAAGTCTGAAACTAAAGATGACTGTTTCAGAGTGACTTAAATCGTGAATACTATCATTTATTTCAGCTTTTTAACGTCTCTAAATTCTTGATTTTATCAATTAACATTTTTTCGGTGTGTTAGAATTCCTTTTATGGTAGTACGTGTTAGTGTTGCTATTTTAACGATCTGAACTACATTTTTCAGGTAGTACCTACATTCAGAGCTTGGTGTTTAAGTGTAATGGTATTATTTAATCAGGATTTAAAAACCTTAGGTAAAAAAAAATATAGGAAAAAAAACTGTACAATTTTGCAAATGCTTAATCAAAAAAAAAAATATTAAAATTGCACAAATAAGAACTAAATAAGCACCTTAGGTACAATGAAGAATGCCTACTTTTTTAAAGATTATTTTTTAATCGTCATATTTTTTGCCCACGATGCTAGATGAGTATTTACTCAAGCGTCATAGAGACCTATTGGGTTGCAGAGCTTAGATGATAAGAAGAAAAATAATGTCTATAATGTATACGTTTCCATCGATGGGGAAGCAGCTATAGATTTTTAAATATGTCAAAAAATACTGACGTTATTTTGGCTTGTGGAAATCATCAGATTATATATTTTTCGTGATAATTGAATTATTTTCTTTAAAAATAAAAAAATCGCCTCACTCGAGAATGTCAAATTGACGTTTTTTCTTACAACTTTGTAACCCTCCGCTTTTTTACGTCAATCTTAAATTGTCAGATTAGTGGAATATACACTTTTTAGCATGTAATTAACTTATCCTATCTAACCTGCAGGCTCGAAATTTTTTGATGAATAGGTATATGTGTGGCGGCAAAAATTGCCCTTTACCGCCAATCTCCGCAATTTTTTTTTGGAATGAAGAATAATTTTTGCGGCCTTTACATGTTTTGAAGAAAAAATTGATGACCAGAAAACAAAAAAATTCTTGCCTTTCAAATCGCGCCCTTTTTCTTCTTGATTTGGCACCCTATCTATAATACACAAAACTATCCCAAATGATAAGTGAAGAGCAAAACGCCCATAGGCCATGCTTAAAGGTATAGTGAGAACATTTTAACAGCGCAAATTCGGTACCAATTGAAAATAATACACAAAAAAAAACATAAAAAAGGCCGCCTGCAATCGGACTATTTTATAGAAAGGCGCCGCTATCCCTTACAGCGACGCGCCGATACACTTTGGGATAGAAATCCATTATTTTGGCCAAAAAGCAACTTTGAAATTTTAGTGGCTCATGCTGTGTATTTCAAAGTAGATACTCCAAACTACATGTATACAAAATTATAAAAGGTTTTGACGACTTCTACTGGGTTAATAACAAACTTGAAGATGTATTTTAAGTAAACATAAATATACAACATTTAATCTACTAAGTTTATTATAAGCCTTGTTTACTAAAAAAAAATAAAAGAATTTAAATAATAAGAGCTATTGTTGTGTTTCCGATGCAGTCTCGCTTCTTTTGTCAAAGGTTTTTATATTTTTTTCTTTATTAGTTTTTGTACTATTGCCTTGTTACTTTTTGCTACTTCTGAGTGTAAGGACAGATACAAGATTTTTTTATAAATTACAAGGTTTTCCATTTAAAAAATTAATATGTTTTGTCCTACACTGTACATCTAAAAGATAAAAGCATTCTGATTAACAAAAACCACACCAAACCACCCAACAAAACAGTGCTTTTTATTTATTTTATACGTTAAAAAATAAAGAAAGTTGGACAGATGTAACTCTATTACGCTTCTAAGAATAATTTAAAATTATTTTTCAGATTTGGATGGTTAAATTTCCGAAAGTAATTGAATTAACACATCAAATTTAGTATTTTTTAAGGCTTTTTAAAAGATATTTTTGGTGGTAATATAATATTCAGGGTATTCCATTAAAAAATCATACCTATTGTCGTACCCTGTATATCATATGAGATAATATTCATCCGATAACTGATTAGAAAACTACCGATTTAACCAAACAAGCTGATAGTTTAGTTAATTTTGTACAATAAAAATAATAACATTATTATTTGTATAATATTGGGATGTAAATTTATAACAACATATAATAAGTTTTAGGTTCCCAAAAACCGTTTGTAATAATGCATAATATTTTTTCATTATTTTTCCAGTAAAAAGCACCTCATTTTAAGTTTCAGAATTTTGACCGAAAAAATTAATTTCTATCCCATAGTGCGATGACCAGCTGCATCAACCGGCATATCATAAAAGAAATATAGCAAAGGCGGCCGCAAAGACAAGCATGCCCATTTATTTGCTTTAAACTTTTTGTGATTTTTTTTCTTATTAAATAGCACCGAATTTACATTTTTAAACTGTTCCTTCTATAACCCGGGGCGGACACCCCGGCTTGACTCTCCCTAGATTAAATCCGGGCCTGACCGGGTACAAGGTTTCCATCTGTATATTAATCTGCCGCTCTGTAGTAAATCCAATATTCCCCAACAGGAATATTCATTTTGGGAGTAAGAAAATATATTGGAAACATGTAGATTGCCGACTGATCGAAGAAAAAGCTTTTTTTATACATATACATGTTGTCAACTTTTTAGACGAATGGCGCGAAGCGGAGTTTGAATAAGCTTTAAAAAAGACACTTTGCGCAAGCGTTATTTATATTTATCCTTATTCTAATATTTTTTACGTCAACCAGTATTTGTCAGTTTTGACGTTTATACCTTGTTTCGTTGCAAGAGAGAGTAATAAATCATTTAATTTTATGGCAATTTGCTTTCTGTGTTAGTCCGAGTATAAATATTTTTCTTCAATTCTACCTGTAATGTACTGATAAGGCATTATAATTTTAGGCCGGCAGACTTCGTTCTATTATTCGTCAACCTCTTGGGTTAAATACAAAGGAATAACAGATGTTTACCTGAAATTACGTGGGAATAATGTGATAAAAACCTTGACAGTGGCGGTGCGCTTAAGTTTATTTTTGGGAACTTACCCTTTTTAAACAGTTTAGGTAAAATGAAAATATTGTTTCTTTTATTTGTGTATAAAATTATTTTAAAATTTATAGTATATCAATATTGTACAGTTGGTATAATTATAGTTAATAATAACCATTTTAATAATACACATTAAAAATGCATAGTCAAAAAATAATTATTTAAAATATAATCTATACCTAATTAAATATGCTACATAATCTACATCTAGTTATTCACATTCTTCCATATCTGACATACTATCACTACTTGAGTCATATATGAGTCTACTTGTATAATAACGCCGGCGTAACGACGTTCAAAGCTATGATTGGTTGAAACAATCCATGTGAATAGCGCGACGCCATGTTTATTTGGCTGTCAAAAGAACGCCGGACGTACGCCGAAAAGTTGAATTATTTCAACTTTCCAGCGTTAACGCGGCGTGGCTTGTGTCACTTCTGTCATTTTTGTTGTTGTTTTTGTGTTTTCTTCAGTTTGTTTTCTATATTCATATTCACGTACTGTACATATTAGATCTCGATCAAAAACCTACTATATCGAAAGTAAATATTTCTATCAAAACAGCTGATTACACCAGTTTACGCGTTGATTTCTAATGCGCGTCATTGGGACGTTACGTCAAAACGCGCGCAACAACGCTGTTACGCGATACGCGGCATTTAGCGCTACATGAGGACTCGCCTTTACGTTTTCTTACGTGAGATTGCTTGCGTTAGTAACTACTTTGCGAACGCGAGTACAAAAATTACTATTTTATGTGATAACCTTTCCATGAGCATTAAAACCAAATGAAACAAAAATAAAATCCCGATAGTTAAGTTGATCCTTTTACCCTATCATAAAATAGCTTATCCGCACATCATATAATTCTCACTCGTACGCTTCAATTATTTCTGTTTTCTGCAAAGAAATCCATCCAGGAGAGCTACGTTACGCTCCGAAAATAGCTTTCAGCAGAAAAGCAAAGGAAAAAAAGCTAAAGCTTCAGAATTTATTGTCCTGGCAACTTATATCGAGGCGATCCAGAAGCGCTCGTGGCGACCTTCACCTTTTTTTGTCGATGTTTCTGTGTTACGCTCATGAAAGATGCGTCACTGAAAAGGACGAAAGTCATTTAGGAGAAAAATCACGCTTTTCCTTTTCCTGCATTTTTGATTTTATTATTTTCTTAGTACATATTTAAATTAACTTTTCTTGGATACATTGCTTTCTTATGTCACAGATTATAGTACACTCCTGGACAAAAAAACAAGCAAACAAAATTTTGTTCAAATTCAATCTTCATTACTAACTGTTTGATTTTTTGGCCGGTTTTAGTTATCTTTTGGTCCAGTTGTAGTGTCTTCCATCAAGATTATTATTTAACTAGCTTTTGCCCGCAGCTTCGCACGCGTTAATTTTGCAGTTAAACAATTTCCCTTTTCCATACCGTAAAGATTTTGAATATTATTACATACATATAAACCTTCCTTTTGAATTACTCTATGTATTAAAAAAAACTTAGATAAGAACTTAATAAAAAAAAAGGTACTCCCTGTTTTTTTTTTTAATACCAATATTTATCATGTCAATCTTTATATTTAAGCAATTTTGTAAACCTCTAGATGGTTTATGTACATAATTAGAATGCTTAGTTGTAAGGGTTTTTATATAACATCTTTTTGACCCACCCTGTGTGGCAATTCTATACTTTTTTTTATAAACCATAGAAACCTGTGCACAATTCCTATAAACACTTTTTCTTTAAATGCAATAGTAACGTTAATATCGAATTTTAAATGTAAACTATTATTTTCTGTGTACCATTAATTACCGGACACCCTGTATATCCATCGCACGACTGTAAACAATTTTTATCGCCTCCTGTAAATTACATGTGTATTTCAAGGTGTGTAGAGTATCGTATATCGTTTACGATTTATCGCATATCGTACATCGCCTCAGTGTGAACAACGCCTTAGTTACCTATTTTGTAGGTGGTACCAGCAATCGCTAGTTCGGTTAAAGATAGTGACTACATAAATTTATTTATCTACATATTGGGAATTCAAATTAAGAGACACAATTATGTAACATGATCAATCAGCTAATTAAAGCGAGAATCAAGATTAAAAATTGCAAAAATATTTACCATATTTACAGAAATTATCCGATTTTTAGTTAGTGCCTTGGCTAGAAGCAAACACTTTTGAAAACAAGGCATTAAATTTTAGAAAACATACTAGGCATCAGAGACAACAATGAGACGAGTAACTGGTCCTAACAATTTGTCCATTGTATTTATCTCTTTCTGGTTTAACGCAAGTTCCAATAAATATGTCTTTGTCTTTCATCATGGCAGGCTATCGTAGATGGAGCAATCATCGCTTTGCCCTGGTTGCCAAGGTGTTTACAATTTCTGCATGTAAACTTTAATGTCCTTTTTGGCTCACATCTAATTAAGAGAAAGAAAATATACTATGAATCGAATATTTTTAACTTGACAAACGTTGCCGCAGGCAATCACGCCGAAATGTTATTCGATATTTGTGTTTGATATTTTTCAATGGCCGATTTGTTTGGACAGTTTGTTTACATTTTCTGTGATTTATTGTGTGTTTCGTGGTTTTTTACCTTTAATTGGACTTTGAATATTGACTTTTATTAGTGATCACAGTGTATATATTAAATTTGTGCTTTTCAACAGATAATTTAAGGTAATATTGACATGGTTATATGTTAAGAAAAATCTTTATAAAAACCAAATAAACGACATTTTTAATTAGGTGTGTGTAATTATTGAACCAAACTCCAATATTTTATATTAATAGGAAACAAAACAAGTACCTAACATTAAAGGCAAAAAAGCACAGCTATATAATTTGAATTTGGCGGGCAAACGATAAAGTCGACTCACGCGCCATCTGCGTTTACCTTCCTTGAAGACAGACAAGGAAGGCCCAGCAGCTATCTCTCTCTCGGATAATTTATTTACATATAGTTACTCGTCTCATTCTTGTCTCTGTAGGCATCATTGTCTTAAAACCAAAATCAAACAGAAAGTAGTTACCAGCTAGCGTTCCGCGTAATTTTATATAAAGCCACAAAACATAAGTTTTTGATATTTAGTCTTAAATGACAGACAATACAAATCCGACTTTGCACGTTTTGCTTCATTGCAGATGTTTTAACGAAATCCATGATGACAACCACCAAAGGCATAAGCACAATTGTAGACTTACTCTTTATGTATTTTTTATTGCATTATTCAAAAAATCATAAAAAATATTTAAAAAATACGGTATTTACTGCAACAAAACAGCAAAGAAAACTTGACTAGTAAATGTCAGGGACACTTTGTTTGACCTCCGTACAGTGCGGACGTGCGTATAGAGGACTACAAAGTCCTTCCCGAAGTGGCGGCTAGCGGTGTCGTACGAACGTTTTTTACCTTCGGGGATCAAGGAAAGATTCACGCTAAATTGACGGCATCTTTCTTCTGGATCTAAGCGCTGTGAGCGAAGATTCCTATAAGCTGATGGTATCCTGTTTGGTGGTGAACACGAGGTATTTCTCAAATGGCGGGAAATAGATGGGCGTGCCATGGGAACTGTCAGTAGTGAAAGTGAAGGTTATACGTAACACCAGTAGCAGATCTTGGTTGGACAGCCGACAATTTATGCATTGCATCGATTGTGGAATTATTTGTTTTCTTTTTGGAATTTCTGGGAGCTACGAGCTCGATTATCCAGATTTTCCTCCGACGAAGCCCTGGAAAGCATAGTCCGGAAGGGGAGAGTGGTGGATTGGACCTGAACGGACCAAAACCAAGAAAAAAAATAGAAATAGAAATAGTATTTAGAACATTTGCACTATAGATAGTTCAAAATTATTCCGATGAGGGCCCTGACAACGTTGCCAAGTTTCCTAATTTTAAAGCCCGATTATCCGGTATTAAAGTGGTTTTACTTATATATTTTTTATTAGACAACAATTACTTTAATTGTTTTTATACGAAAAAATAACCACATATATTTACGCTAGCGGAACTAATATTCTGTAGATTCTCGCGAAGCGAAAAAATCCTGGTTTTCGGAGAGAATGTTTAATTTATAAGATTTATATTTGATTTGTTACCGTGTTCCTTCCTTTTGACGAAGGTCAGACGAAAAGCTGTAAATAAATATAATTAATTTAGATGACACGCTATGCCTCTCACAAAAATAATTTATAATAAAATAATAGTAAAACATAGAGCCAAGTAAAAAAAATATACATGTTCAAAAAAATTAACTTTTTTAGATATTATGCAACTAACCCCCTTTTTAATATTTTAATTTAATTTAATGGGTACTGGATTTGTTTTAAAATCAACATGGTTCAGATATAATTATTTCAAGGAATAATGGGTGGAGAAGCCGCTCTTAAATGATTGAAATTGACGTCTAAATTAGATGGAAAAACCTCTATACAGGGTGTCTGTAAAGGGTCTGTACAAAATGCTATAATAATTACGTTGGCGGACGTCCATTATTATCGTGATTTTTTAAACAAAATTTTGACCCCTCCTTTCCCCTAGTGATACTTGGTGAAGTTTTAAACTAGCCCCCTTCCCATTTATTATCAGGTGTATTTTTTGGTAAACAATATATTATTGTTATTATTTTTTACTTTGCTATTTATTTATTAGGTATTTGTTTGGGTAAAATTTAGTAATTGGAATTTGACTCCCTCCTGACTACCGATCCTAGATGGCCGCCGATATAAAATGGCGGATTACATATTACTTTATTACAACCTTAATATGGGTATGAAATAAAAGGGCTTGGTTGGTAGAAAAGAGCTCACTATAAAAAAATTGAAATCCAAGATGGTCGCCGCTACAAAATGGCAGATTACATATTTTTACCACAACTACCTCAATATGGGTAACAAATAAAAGGGCATGATTCGTAAAATAAAGCATACTATAAAAAAATCAAGATGGTTGCCGCCACAAAATGGCGAATTACATATTTTCCATAACTTATGAGTGGCCAGGTTTTGCAGAGCGGGGACACATTTAACCTTGTGGGCGTCACATTTGAGAATAACCTTAACTGGCATAAACACATTGTATCTATAGCCACGGCAGCTTCAAAAAGCTTGGATTTCTTTTCCGAGCCAAAAAGTATTTTTCTCCTTCCTTTATACACTTTGTATGTGTTCCAAATTCGACCCTCTCTGGAATATTGTTCTCATGTCTGGGGAATGGCATCCCCTACAACCCTCAGCATTCTTGATGCCATTCAAAGAAGGGCTGTTTGTCTTATTAATGATCCTTTACTTACTCAAAGACTTCCTTCTCTTGCCCATCGTCGAGCTGTGGGAGACCTATCGCTCTTCTATAGATACTTTTACGGCTTCTGCTCCGACGAATTATCCAGTATAGTCCCTCCTCTTGCAGCTCCCAACAGAGAAACTCGTGGTGCCGCGCGTATGCATCCCTATACGGTTCAATTGGACAGGCCCCGAACTTCCCATTTCGTTCGTTCTTTTATCCCTAGAGTTTCTAGACTGTGGAACCTACTGCCAGCGGAGGTCTTTTCTTCCCCCAAAATCTTCCAGTTTTTAAGTCCCGTATTAACAAATTTCCTCTTACCTTGCTTAAAACACCCACGGTACGTTAGTATTTAGAATATGAAATTGTTGGTTAGTTCTGATTAGTAATAGTGAGGTATTAAATAAACTTAAGAATGAAAAGTATCATCTAACAACAAAACTAAAAACTTAAAAATAAATTATGTAAAAAAAATATGTTAAACGGTTCTATTGTACTAAAAACTAAAAAATAAGTCCTAGCTACCAGATCGCACCAATCTTCTCATCAATCTGCGCTATTAATCTAACAAATGATAAAATCGTTGGTTGAAATTTCTATCATAATATTTTTTACTCTGGATACGCTACGCCCGACGGTTTTATTGTTTGTCTGATCAATACCGCAGTTGATGAGAAGATTGGTGCGCTATGGTAGTTAGGACGATTGATGAAAAGATTGGTGCGATCTGGTAGCTAGGACGATTGGTGAGACGATTGGTGCAATCTGGTAGCTAGGACTTAACCGAATTATTTTTTAGCTTTTAGAACAATAAAACCGTTTAACATATTTTTTTTACATAATTTATTTATTTTACTGGGTTAAAAATGGAACACTGTGTCTCTCCACAAATACCTCGGACACTTTCTCTTATATTTTTAGCACCATCGTCGTTATTGTTATTTTATATTTCGAATTTATACCATAAGTTATCTCCGCCTACAAAGTACTCTGCAGCATCCTGGTTCAATTCAGAAATACAAAAATTATTTCACAGAGAGAGAAGTGCCAAGAATTTTGTTTTCAACCAGATTATGCGATATCTGAATTTTTTCACGTCTATGATAAATTTGAGTAGTTATAAACCTGAGAGCGGCGAAGTTATGTAGTAAAATAAAACTGAATGAGACAGTGGAAGTATGTAGATGACAGTTTAAGTAAAAATCAGAAACGGATTGCCTGGCAGTTGGCTCACATGCTTGGCGTTGGTGACCATTTATTTGGGAACATTCAAACTGCACGAAGATTTTTGTAAAATCGTTTCGAATTAATAATCTTTTTAAATTTTGCCACTCTGTATCTTAAAAGTAAGGCCATTAGGACATAGGATTATTTAAACTTATTTGACATAAAGTTTCACAATCGCAAAGATTAGCATCTTATTTTAAAACACCCTGCATAGTTTAAATACAAGAATTTTTTAATCCTGATATCTTAAAAATGGCTTTTTGAATCAATCTTTACCTTTTTTAGGTAGAAATGTTTAAAAATATTTTTTTTATTTAAACTTAAAAATTCAGAGTGACTCAAAAAGTTATTTCGTTTTAAATTCCCGCAAGATGACGCATGAGGCATCCTCCAAATTTTACAATTAGAATGAGCAGATTTTAGCTTCTCACTCCCCAAAAAACTTTTTAACAGAATGTTGTAACAAAATCGTCCTTGGGTCAATAATGAAATTCATTTCATGATAATAACACTTTTAAAACCTTAGAGTATAGAGTATACTACGAATATTTATACCGCCATATAAGGAAGCGGCGCGTAAACTCAGCCTGTCAATGTCAAATATTTCAAGTGTCAGACCGTCACTATATATTCCATAAGGCCTTACGATTTTTGGCACAATGTTTAAAAATTGCATGCAAAACATTGTGGTAAACTTGTCCGACAGAAAAAGTGACCCGTTTACCAGAAACGACACCCTATTCATTTAACATTGACAAGCTGGGTTAAAGCGCCGCTTCCATATATGGCGGTATGAATATTCGTGGTAGACTCTTTAAAAGAAATTCCCTTAAAAGGTTTTAAAAATGTTAATATCATAAAGTGAATTTCGTTACTGGCACAGGGACTAGTACCAGGGCCGTATTAACTGTTTGAGGCGCCCTAGGCTACAGTTCCCGGAGCGTCTATTTTCCATACAAAAATTTTTGATGAGCAAAAAAAAGTCATTCTCTCCTGTTCGCGCCTATTTCATTCCAAAGCACCTTATTCACAGAGAAATTTGTTACCAAAAATCCTCACCCGACCTAAACTTTTTTAAAAACTCCCTGTCTAGCGCCCATTACTTCCCTGTCTGGCTCCCATTTTCTTCATGGCGCCCTAGGCTGTAGCCTAGTCAGCCTAATGGATAATACGGCACTGACTAGTACACTTAATATTGTATTTCCACTGTTTATTGTGTCCATGCATTGGTAAAAATTTCCAGTTGTAATTTCGAACTGGCACGACGTGTATATTTTTTTGAGAAAAGCTATTTTCGAGGAGGTTAACGTGTTTTTGATTGAAATCAATGTAACGCAAGAACTTTATTATGTCATAAATGTATATTTATTTTGAGCCAAATCGTCGGTGTGACTATTCGTGTAAATGCGACGAACCCCAGTTGCAGGTATTTATATAGGGCGCCAATGACCTCTCTCGTATTTATGCAAGCAATACGTGTTTTCCACTTGTAAATGCGTACACAATCCGACGGAGTCTGTAAAAATAGCCGTGCTCAGCGATAATTAGCAACGTTCCCGAGACGTCGCGCACAGTCCAGCGCCAAAATAACTAATCATAGTGTGTGGGTCCCATGCAATGACTATTTTTCCCGATTGCCCAATCTAATTTTACCTGCGAAGCGAATTACTATGAGCAGCTGAACTAACTGTTTTCTTTGAAAATACTACGACGGTATTTTGGGTTGATTACTTCTTATGATTTCAAACTTAGTGGGTGGCTTAAAGATGAGAAAGATAAGTTTGTGGTTTGTTTTTGTCAAGTGGTATAACTAGTCATAGTGTGGTGGTCCCATGCAATGACTATTTTCCCGATTGCCCAATCTAATTTTACCTGCGAAGCGAATTACTATGAGCAGCTGAACTAACTATTTTCTTTGAAAATACTACGACGGTGTTTTGGGTTAATTACTTCTTAAGATTTAATACTTAGTGGGTGGCTCAAAGATAAGGAAGATAAGTTTGTGGTTTGTTTTGTCAAGTGGTATAACTAGTCATAGTGTGGTGGTTCCATGCAATGACTATTTTTCCGATTGCCCAATCTAATTTTACCTGCGAAGCAAGTTACTATAAGCAGCTGAACTAACTGTTTTCTTAGAAAATACTACGACCGTGTTTTGGGTTGATTACTTTTTATGATTTAATACTTAGTGGGTGGCTGAAAGATGAGGAAAATAAATTTGTGGTTTGTTTTTGTCAAGTGGTATAACTAGTCATAGTGAGGTGGTCCCATGCAATGACTATTCTTCCCAAATGCCCAATCTAATTTTACCTGCAAAGCGAATTACTATGAGCCCTAGAATTAACTGTTTTCTTTGGAAATACTACGACGTTGTTTTGGGTTGGTTACTTCTTATAATTTAATACTTAGTGGGTGGCTGAAAGGTGAGAAAGATATATTTGTGGTTTGTTTTTGTCAAGTGATATAACTAGTCATAGTGTGGTGGTCCCATGCAATGACTATTTTTCCCGATTGCCCAATCTAATTTTACCTGCGAAGCGAATTACTATGAGCAGCTGAACTAACTGTTTTCTTTGAAAATACTACGACGGTGTTTTGGGTTAATTACTTCTTATGATTTAATACTTAGTGGGTGGCTGAAAGATGAGGAAGATAAGTTTGTGGTTTGTTTTGCCAAGTGGTATAACTAGTCATAGTGTGGTGGTCCCATGCAATGACTTTTTCCCGATTGCCCAATCTAATTTTACCTGCGAAGCGAATTACTATGAGCAGCTGAACTAACTGATTTTTTGAAAATACTACGACGGTGTTTTGGGTTGATTACTTCCTATGATTTAATACTTAGTGGGTGGTTCAAAGATAAGGAAGATAAGTTTGTGGTTTGTTTTTGTCAAGTGGTATAACTAGTCATAGTGTGGTGGTCCCATGCAATGACTTTTTCCCGATTGCCCAATCTAATTTTTTCTGCGAAGCGAATTACTATGAGCAGCTGAACTAACTGTTTTCTTAGAAAATACTACGACCGTGTTTTGGGTTGATTACTTTTTATGATTTAATACTTAGTGGGTGGCTGAAAGAAGAGGAAAATAAATTTGTGGTTTGTTTTTGTCAAGTGATATAACTAGTCATTGTGAGGTGGTCCCATGCAATTACTATTTTTCCGATTGCCCAATCTAATTTTACCTGCGAAGCGAATTACTATGAGCAGCTGAACTAACTGTTTTCTTTGAAAATACTACGACGTTGTTTTGGGTTGGTTAGGTGGAAGAGAGAAGGTCATTAATGTGAAGAAGAAACAAAGTTGGTGCTAGTACTGAACCCTAAGGCACTCCAGCATTAATTTCGTGAAAGCTTGAAGAGTGGCTATCAGCAATGACTGATATACGACGATTAGAAAGATAACTGAAGAGCCAAGAGCAGAGTTTAGTTGGAAGACCGTAGGAGGGAAGTTTATTAAGAAGTGCGTCATGCCAGACCTGGTCGAAAGCTTTAGATATACAAAGAGCAACAACGATCTGGGACTCACCTAGAAACTTAAGAGTCTTGTTTCAGTTGTGTGAAACGAAGGAAAGAAGATCTGCTGTAGATCTATTGTGACAAAATCCGTATTGCCTGTTATGTAAATTAATGGCATAAATTACGGCCTGAAAGATGCTGGAAGATTTTTGTACAAAATTACAAGTATTGTTGAGTTGTTTGTGTGTGTGTTTTTTCCATGATAGAAACTGATAAAAGAACAGGTTGTTGAAGGCATACAGGATAAAAAATTTAAATCTCTAAGCTGTTTCAGGTTGCTAGAAATCTTCATGTCACTACAAGTCAATCCGCCGATAAAATGGATTTTCTTATAATCCTTTTTTTTTTGTAGATGTTGACACCATTTCTAGTTGTTGAAACACTCGTTTAACTAGTCTTAATAAATTTTTGTAGGCATCACTGATGAGTTCTTCAAGCAATATTCCATATCCATGATTCGTACCACCTACTTAACCAGTTTTTGTCCACTCTGTTGCCTCATTCTTTTCCATTTTTTGGTAACAATAGCTGGTGCAATTAGAGCCAGAAGATTCATCCTACCTAATACATAATTAAAACCCGCTTCACTGGTAAATATTATTGATTTTTTGAACTGAACTTTTCTACATATATCAATGTATTAAATCGTAGAATTAATTAATATGGTTGTTGTAAAAGTATTTTGCTTAAAGATCTTTTTTATGTAAGTCAATTGAATATTAATTTAATGTTATCATAGATAAGAATAGGCACAGTTCTGTTATTTAACTGTGAATCGTTAAATTTAAAACAAGTTACAGTTAGTCGTGAGTCTTCCACTTCCCACTTACCGCCCAAATTCTCCATTGATTTCCTTATATTTAATGAAGAATAACATACTACCACACTCATCATTATGACACATGACATATTATGAAACAACTAAAGTTAACAAACTTTTTATCAATTTGGTACGTTCCTATATGATCTCGATTTGCTAAGTCCTTATTTTATTTAAATTAGTCTAAATAGAGTAAGGAATGCCGGGTTTACCCAATTTTGTAACCGTAATTTTATATCTTAGTATTAAGAGTTAACAATCTGTGTATTAGAAATTATCAAATCGAGAGCCAGGTTTTAAGATTTATGAAACTGGATAAACCAGGCCTAAATCGTTGTCCTAAATCTTCGCATGATCTTTTATAGATCTGTCATGTTAACCCTGCTCGGCCGGTAATATTTTTTAGGTAGGGTAATGTCAATTTAAAATGCGGTCAGTGAATTAGGTCGATTTTGAATTGAGGGAGGTATCCTGTGCCGCAACTAGCTGCTGGTTTTTGGAGGGGCCCAGTTTTATATATGCTCATTGATTTGGTGAGGGGATGGGTTATTGTTTTGCCTTTAAAAAATGGATTATGTAGATGGGTCAATGATCAAATAAACATATGAACAAAAACGACCTGGTTTTTGTACAAAATCTTTTTTATAAGCAATGGTGCAGCTGACTGATTTTTTTATCGTTGGACAAACCACGAAGGCTTAAAGCCTAAATACTAACGTACCGTGGGTGTCTTAAGCGAGGTAAGAGGGAGTTTGTTGACACGGGACTTAAATACTTGAAGATTTGGGGCGAAAGGAAAGACCTCCGCGGGCAGCAGGTTCCACAACCTAGAAAACCTAAAGATAAAAGAACGAAGTGGGAAGTTCTGGGCGTGTCCAGTTGGACCCTATAGGGATGCATACGCGCGGAACCACGAGTTTCTCTGTTGGGAACCGTAAGTGGAGGAACTATACTGGACAATTCTTCAGAGCAGAAGCCATGAAAGTACCTATAAAAAGCGATAAATCCCCCACAGCCTGACGATGTGCAAGAGAAGGAAGCCTTTCTGTAAGTGAAGGATCATTAATGAGACGAATAGCTTTTCTTTGAATAGAATCAAGAATGCTTAGGGTTGTGGGGGACGCCATGCCCCAGATATGAGAACAATATTCCAAAGGAAGTCGGATTTGGGACACATATAAAGTGTATAAATTAGAAGGGGAAAAATACTTTTTGGCTCGAAAGAGAAATCCAAGCTTTTTGAAGCTGCCGTGGCTATAGATACAATGTGTTTATGCCAGTTAAGGTTACTTTCAAATGTGACTCCCACAAGATTAAAGGTGTCTTTGCTCTGTAAAACTTGGCCGCTCATAAGTAGAGGATGAGTATTTGATGACTCTTTTCGCGACAAGGAACATGATTGTGTTTTGGATGCATTAAAATGGACAAGATTTTGAGCGCCCCAATCCAATATTAAATTAAGATCCTGCGAAAGAGATATCCGCATCGCTCTGCGTTTGTTTTCCAAGTCAGGTTTAGTAATAGGTTTAGGAACCTGAAAACTGGAGTGAAGGGTACTATCGTCGGCGAAACTATGAATGGAATTAGTTGTGGACGAGAGAAGGTCGTTGATGTGAAGAAGAAACAATGTTGGTGCCAGAACTGAGCCCTGAGGGACTCCAGCATTTACTTGGTGAAAGCTTGAAGAATGGCCGTCTACAATAACTGATATACGACGATCAGGTAGATAACTAGAGAGCCAAGTACAGAGTTTAGTTGAAAGACCATAGGAGGGAAGTTTATTAAGAAGTGCGGCATGCTGGTCAAAAGCTTTGGATATATCAAGAGCAACGATCTGGGACTCACCTAGAAACTCAAGAGACTTATTCCAGCAGGTGATACGAAGGAAAGAAGATCTGCTGTAGATCTTATGTGGCGAAATCCATACTGCCTGTCATGCAAAATTTTGTGTTTTTCTAAGTACTTAAGATTTTGTGAATTAATTAGTTTTCCATTACTTTACAAAGAACTGAGAGAATTGAAATTGGTCTGATGATGTCTGACTGATGTTTTTTGGGAAAGAAAGGGCGGTTAGGCCCCAGTTTATAGTGTATACACATGTATGTATATGTATGTATGGGGAAGAGGCTAATCGAACTCTTTGAGGGGCCACCCCTCCCCCCTTTCCATCCATCTTCCAATTACAGCAATATGTAACCTTCTTATACAACGGTATAGGTAAATATTGCAAGCTTGGAGAATCGCTTTTTGGTGTTTGATGGGTTCTTTGTTACCTAAATTGTTCTCTCTCGTCTCTAATTGCAAAAGAATTTCGGAACGTAGTAGTAAATAGTAAATAAATACAAAACCATCAGATAGTCGCTTAAGGCTCCATACAACAATGTAAAACCACGTTCAAAGATGTTTTAAATATTTAGAAGTTGTAAATATATTACTTGCCAAAATATAATGTAAATACGATTTGTCATCATGTAAGAAATAATTTGCTGAATATAAATCAAACTTAAAATTGCGATTTAGTTTAAAATGCGCATTTATTCGGAAGTATATTGTTTAAATTGTATATACAGGGTGTTTCCGAAAATATAGTCACATATACTGGGTGTTTATTAAACATGGGGCAAAAATTTAAGGTGTGATTCCTAATGTTATTTTATGAAAGAAAGTTCCTGTAAACATATGTCCGGAGCTTTCTCACTAAGATACAGGGCGTTAAAATTTAAGAAAAAATAAGTTTTTATAAGTATTTTTAATATGCTTGGGACAAATTTTGGTTTATTTATTTAAAGTAATAAGGCGCTTATTAAACCCTAACCAGATTGTTAAAATTAGGACCAGTGGCGATTCAGTGGGCACCGCAACTTATATTTTTGAGAAAAGAAAGTATCCCACTTCTTTTAAGGTGTTTATTTTTTTATAAATAAGTAATTAATATTACAACTTTTTAATTTTTTGTATATTTTTTTTGTATTTGGCTTAGTTTTCGAGAAAAAAATTAAGCCACTTTAAGTCATTCTAAAAAGTAGCCCTAAACAGCATAAAATCTTAAATTTATAAATGAAGAATTTCGATTTTAATAAATCGAGAAAATGACAATTTTCGATAAAATACACTACTGATTAAGGCAAATAATGAATGGTGTGTGAATGGGAAGGAGTAGGGGTCAAGGTACAATAAGCCTTCAGGCTGCAGTGCACCACCTAGGGAGGCGGTCGTCGGACCTGGGTTGGATGACCCCGAAAGGGCAAAAAAATTCAAATAATTGTTTTATTTTAATTTTTGTTTTTTTTTATCATGTTGGGTACTTTTTGGAAGAAATTATAGTAGCGTTAATATATTTTTCTCGAAAACGATGGTAGATACAAAAAAAAATGAAATTTAGAAAAAATATATAAAAACGTTAAAAAAACTCAGTGGCGTACCTTTTTCTCAATAATATAAGTTGCGGTGCCCACTGAGACGCCACTGGACCTAATAATAACAATCTGGTTAGGGCTAAATAAACGCCTAATTATTTTAAATAAATTTATTAAAATTTATTTAAATCGGCCTAAGCATATTAAAAATATTTATAAAAAACTGATTTTTTCTTAAATTTTAACGCCCTGTATCTCACTAAGAAAGCAACTCCAGACATATGTTTATAGAAACTTTTATTCATAAAATAACATAAGGAATCACACCTTAAATTTTTGCCCCATATTTAATAAACACCCTGTATAGGTTGACCCGAAAGCTTGAGGAGGTGTTTATTTTGATACTTGTGCTGCTGCTTTGACGCTATTTATAATAAGCTTACATTTTAGAAAGTAAACAGTGGGATTAGTTAAAATTTAAAACTATTTAATAGTTTCCGCTTCTAATTTATACACTTTATATGTGGCCCAAAAGGCTTCCCTCTCTTGTCCATCGTCGGGCGGTGGGGGATTTATCGCTTTTTCTAGGTACTTCCATGGCTTCTGCTCTGAAGAATTGTCCAGTATAGTTCCTCCACTCACGGTTCCCAACAGAGAAACTTGTGGTTTCGCGAGTATGCATAGGGATGCATACTCGCGAAACGTATAGGGATACGGTCCAACTGGACAGGCCCCGAACATCTCACTTTGTTCGTTCTTTTATCCCTAAAGTTTCTAGGTTGTGGAACCTGCTGCCCGCGGAGGTCTTTCCTTTCCCTCCAAATCTTTAAGTATTTAAGTCCCGTATCAACAAACTCCCTCTTACCTCGCTTAAGACACCCGGGGTGCGTTAATATTTAGGCTTTTAGCCTTCGTGGTTTGTCCAAAGATAAAAAAAAAGTTAATAACAGAGTTGGGCGGTATTCGAATACGTCTATAGGTTTGGTATTCGATATTCTTTTTGCTCAGTACTTGGAATTCTGAATTGTCAATACCGTTTTTGAATCGTATTCAGAATCTGGCGCGGAAAATTTTTAGATGTTATGTGGGTGCCATGTCTAAAAAGTTTTGAAGACAAAAAAGTCATCGCCCCTAAAAATACCAACACAGGCACACGTACGTATTCTATTCATTCGTAATAAAACCTTGAAGAGCAAAAAAAAGGTCCACACCCACAAACATTTGCCTCATACCAGAAAGTTTTGAAAAATACTAAAAAAACTTCTGTTATTTCTTTTTCATATGGGTGCACTGCACCCATACATTTCACCTTTTTGGGTGCATTGGCCCCCGTGCACCCACTTACTCGCTGCCACTGTTCAGAATACATTTGGCTGGTGTTCGAATAGTATTTGAATACATCTGAGAGTTTGGTATTCGGGATTCTTTTTTGGTCAGTATTCGAGATTTTGGATTGTGAATACCTTTTTTGAATAAAAGTATTCAATTAATTGCTTTGTATTCAATTTTCGTTATTCAGAACCTGTTTTCGAATTCTGGTATTTAATTAAATCCCGGTATTTGAATATAGTTTTTTAGTATTTAAATACTAACTTTGATCCTGTATTTGAATACTTTCGTCGGGCCTTTATTCAAACCCAGATACTTAAATCCTAGTATTCGAATACTAGAATACAACCTTTAATAACTGAAAAAGCGACAATTTTGAGGTATACACAATGTTGTGCATTTTTGGTAAGGAACTTTTTTGGTCTTCAAAACAGCATTCATGAATACTAAGTTTTTGTCCTGAGGTACATTGGTTTTTCAACTGATAAGTTTAATTTTCAGTTGGAATTTGACTTTTTGGCATCCTATTAATCGGGTTAGGTTCTGTTGAATCAATATAAACTGGAAAAATATTATAAAAAATTACGGTTGACTCTTTCGATTTTAAATAGAACAAAAGTGATTTTCATGCATTGTGAACAGTGGACATGTCTTGTTTTGATGAATTTTTATACTTTCATATTGGTAATTTTAAAATGCATATACCATTTTAAAACGATTCAAAGATTCAAATCAAACAGGATAAAAGAAAACCATTTTTAATTAAATGTGGACCCTTTTTAAATGAACAATCTTCAACTGCATGTATTTTTTTAACCATTGACATTAATGTTATTAATACGTTCCAATAAAAATAAACCGCCAAACCGACCAGATTTAAGTCCGCCGGTTCGGTTCATCGAGATTTTCATTACACAAGAACCAACAGATCGAATTCCAAAGCGTGATAGTCACTAGGTTCCGTCGAGTCAATAAATTTTTACACCGTAACCGGTAAAGAAAGTTCCTTAGGTGTCACACAAGGTCAAATTCAAGGCCGAGAGTTGCGCTTAAGTACCAAGTAAGAAGCAGTGGCGTCTCCTAAAACGTTACATTGAGTTATGAAACTAACACTGCAAAAGGAACCGTAAATTTAGTGAAAAAAAGTAGCTTAAGTCCAGAGTTAATTTATTTATATTATGGGGGTTATGGCATAGCC
Organism: Listronotus bonariensis; assembly: GCA_014170235.1. NCBI lineage: Eukaryota > Metazoa > Arthropoda > Insecta > Coleoptera > Curculionidae > Listronotus > Listronotus bonariensis. The sequence goes on along the minus strand of JACEGR010004785.1, from coordinate 61,885 downwards.
ACTAACGTAGTGAGAGGGTACGGTCCGGCCCGGGCCCCCAGGTAAAGGGGCCCCCAAAAAGGGGGTATTTATATAAAAGTACTTATAAGTAGGTGAATTTATGTTGTATTTAGAGGTTTTTTTTAAATACCAAGAAGGCAAAAGTAAAAAAGGAAGCTTGAGAAGGCAAGGCTTGTTTTGTTTTTGCTTGGATTTTTTTCTAAAGAAGGAAAAGACAATAAGGGGGCATCCCCAATAAAATATGCTTACCGGAAGGAGGTACCTTTTTTTTCTTTTTTGGTCAGAGAATTAGGGGGCCGAACCTCCAAAGAAATTATGTTATACTGAAAGGGTCCCATTTTTGGAAGTGGAAACTTTTTTTTGCTTTTTTTTTTTTGACAAACCACAAAGACTAAAAGCCTAAATACTAACGTACCGTGGGTGTCTTAAGCGAGGTAAGAGGGAGTTTGTTGACACGGGACTTAAATACTTGAAGATTTGGGGGAAGGGAAAGACCTCTGCGGGCAGCAAGTTCCACATTCTAAAAACTGTAGGGATAAAAGAACGAACAAAGTGGGAAGTTCGGGGCCTGTCCAGTTGGACCGTATGGGGATGCATACGCGCGGAATCACGAGTTTCTCTGTTGGGAACCATAAGTGGAGGAACTATACTAAACAATTCCTATAAAAAGCGATAGATTCCCAACAGCCCGACGATGAGCAAGAGAGGGAAGCCTTTCTGTAAGTGAAGAATCATTAATGAGACGAATAGCTCTTCTTTGAATAGAATCCAGAATGCTTAGGGTTGTGGGGGAAGCCATGCCCCAGATATGAGAACAATACTCCAAGGGAGGTCGGATTTGGGACACATATAAAGTGTATATATTAGAAGGGGAAAAATACTTTTCGGCTCGAAAGAGAAATCCAAGCTTTTTGAAGCTGCTGTGGCTATAGATATAATGTGTTTATTCCAGTTAAGATTACTTCCAAATGTGACGCCCACAAGATTGAAGGCGTCTTTGCTCTCTAAAACTTGGCCGCTGGTAAGTAAAGGATGAGTATTTGGTAACTCTTTTCACGACAAGGAACATGTTTGTGTTTTGGATGCATTAAAGTGGACGAGATTTTTGGCGCCCCAATCCAATATTAAATTACAAGTTTTTGCGTACACCAGAACTAATCAGAACTAAAATTGGTTTACTATGGCCCCCTTGTGTTACTTTCCGCCCCGGGCCCCGATACCTCGAGCTACGTCAGTGTACATAGCCGGCATATTGGAGACCATTTTTTTTTATGTCATCTGGGCGGCGACGGACGTACATATAGCTATTTCATGCGGGGGAGGGGGTTTAGAGTAGAGTGCCTTTTTTAAAAAGTCAATTTTTTTCCTTTATCACTACTTAATTTTGCAGTAAGCCCTTATTTCCTTTTACCTAACAGAAAAAACATTGAAGAACAAATTTTAATGGTCGTCATGGCCGGGTTTACTTTATCGAGGCCCCTAGGCAATGGAGCTGTTGGGGCCCCTTTGCAATAGAATTGAAGACCAGAAATCAAAGTAAAGATAAAAAAGGGTCCTTCCCTTTTTGAGATAATAATCATGAAGGCAAAAAATCCTAAACCACTTACTTAAAGGCCAAATAAAAATAATAGTTTAAAAAAACTAAAAAACACGCTTTTATATGCAACCGAACTAAAAATTAGAAAATAATTTTTCATTAAAAAAATATTGTCACTTCATAGTAAAAAGCGTGGGGTGCTTAATATATTAAATGTTATAATTATTATATTTGCCAATATCTATGATGGAAAAGTTATGAAAAAATAGTAAAATGCACCCCACGCTTTTTCCTATGAAGTGACAATATTTTTTTAATGAAAAATTATTTTCTAATTTTTAGTTCGGTTGCATATAAAAGCGTGTTTTTTAGTTTTTTTAAACTATTATTTATTTTTCATTTTTAGTTCCATATGCATTTATGTATGTATAAAAGTTTGGAATGTTGCCAACAGATGGCAACCCACTAAAAAAATGTTTCGCCATTTTGTCAAGAGTAGCAAAGTTTTTCAGATGGACTTTCTGAAAATAACCTAATATAAAATTTGAGTAAAATCGATTCAGATCGAACTCTTGAAATGGCCGGTGGTTGGTACCACTGGGACGTACAGGTGACATATGGATTGTGGAGGGGAGGATAACCATCTTTTACGGCGAACAAGTTGAAAAAGTGGCAATCGGAATGTAGCAAATTGGGTTGGCGCCACAGTAGCCAGTGGAGAGATTTTCGTATTTCTTTCCTTTTTTATTTTGTATCTATCTGTCCTTTTTCATTTTGTATCTCACTCTAATAATTCATGCTCATTGGTTAAAAATCTCCTCTGGCTACTGTGGCGCCACCTTAAGTTGCACCTTTCGACGGACACTTTTTAAAACATTCAGATGGTTATCCTCCCCTCCACCATCCATAAGGTTACAGATGACACTTGGTGGTATCAAGCAGTGGTTATAATAATATAATGGATTTTTTTTTTCCTGGCGATCCAAACCAGGATAACGGGATACTGTTTGCAGATTATTGCATTGTCATGGGTCCTTAATACGTGTGCAAAGTTTCAAAGAAATCGAATAGCTGGAAGTTGGTTAAAATTAGGCTCAAAGATTCCGTTACATAGATGGATAGATAGATGGATAGATAGTTACAACCCAAGTTAATAAAAGCGTGTTAAAAATACTTGAAGACCAAAAAAAGGTGCTTCCCTTTTTGGTATAAAATTCATGAAAGCAAAAATGTCCTAAACCACTTGCTCAAGACCAAACAAAAAGGTCGTTTTTCACTTAACAGCCCCTAGGCAGTTGCTTACTCTTATGGTTAATACAGCCCTGATGGTCGTAGAAAAAAAAATTATTAATAAACTTTTCAATCACGCCACTGAGAGATACAAACTCGAACCTCAGAGTTGGGTTCCTATACAATAGTAAATATTTATTTTCGTATTCTTCTGTGGCTCGCATCATGTGTTTGTTTTAGATCGTGTTTATGCTCGTGCTTAGTTTTACTACAAACTTGTTATGAGTGCCTGAAAGCCTGTTCCGAGAAATATTATGAATTCGTCATGGAAATTTTCGGTTTGGTGTTAATTATTTGATTGGTGGAGACAAGTAAAGACATTTTTTAGAATTTATTACGTATTTACGTTTTTAAACTAAACCTCGTGACGCTTTAATTACTTGTAATAACGCTTTTCTTCATCAGAATGCCAAACCTCACAGTACCCCCCGTAAGGAAGATAAGGAAGATCATAATATTGAATATTTCAAATTGTTGGACTTTTTTGCCCCTTAAAATTATTTTTTTATCGGTGAGGACTTTTTTTATTGTCTTCAAAAATTGCATACCTTAAAAAAATTTGGCCACCCCTAAAAATGTTCGGCTTTCCCTTGGCCACCCCTAAATCAAAAACCTGGTTTCGCAACTGAGTAGATCATGTATATGACCCAGGCAAATGGCTTCTGTCTAGGCAAATGCTTTCTGCTTGTGGAAACTCATAAAAATAATTTCTATCTAAAAGCCATTTGCCTAGGTAAATGGCGTTTGCCGTGGTCCTTGTTAGGTAAATGATTGTGATATACAGGGTAATTCAATCACAAATCGAGCTTTTCAGATTCTAAAATTACCTTATTTTTAGGTTTTTAATAGTCTATAAAATGGCACCTCCAGCTTTGCAATATCTGTCATCATAAAAAATTTATGATGTAAATAAATTTTAACTTTTAGGTAAAGTGCCCTCTGGCGGGATTTAAAAAAGTACTTTTGTCTTAAAATTTTAGAACCTGCAAAGCTCGATTTTTACCAAAGACAATTATAGTAGTGAAACTATAATTATCTTTGGTATTAAACAAATCAAATTAAGACTTGGTACGTGGTAAATTGTATAGAAAAAGAGGAGTTTCCGCATTTTTCTTACTTTTTAGTTACTTCCGGTTTAACCGGAAATTAGTTAATGACAATTTTAACTTTTTTAATGGAATATCTTGCCTATTTTAACATTTTTGGATTCCTGAGAGAATTTTAAGTCAGAATGTGACACTTCAAAAAGTTTTAATGCCTACTTAGATTAGATTAGATTAGAATAGGGCCGGGATAACCCATGCACTGAAGCCGTTCGGCTTATTGTGCGCCCTGTCATTTACGTCTGGGTGATGTCAGCCAGACGGGACCTACAGCTTAACGTGGGTTCCGAACCACGGTCCTATGAGCGACAACTTAAGACCTCGTCCCCACCCAGGGGCACTACTGAACCTACCAACTGAGTGGGGTCCGCATGTCTACGGTTGCGCAGGACACGGCAAAGTGTGTTCCGGCGCCCTGGTCCTTTAGTGGCCTTCAGCGTCGATACATTTTTGCACTTTGTCCGTCTGGTGTTGAGCTAACCACTAAATTTCCGACCAACTTATAAATAAGTATTTGGCCTCAGCAGGATTCGAACCCACCTCACGTCCGTGTGCGCTCAACAAACTTAACGCCTTTACACGCTAAGCCATCACCGGACTTTAATGCCTACTTAAGCATTAAAACTTTAGTCATATTTAATATTACATCTTATGGTCAGTCATGATTATATAAATCTTTTTTTCGCTTTATTAAGGAATTAAAAAAAAAAGAGTAAAATAACCGGAACTAACCTGACCCCCAAATGTGACAGTTTGCGTGACCATCTCATAACACCTACGACCGTCTGGTTATGCAAATATTCCTATTTTCATTTGTCTAAAAATTGCTAAAGCAAATAGAACCAAATGATGATTGCCTAGTCAACTAGCGTTTGCCTAGGCAATTATCATTTGAAAATGAAAATACACTATTTGCGCAGGCAAAAAGCATTTGCTTATACAGAAGCCATTTTCCTGAAATTATACCATTTGACTGCGACATATGCACTAATATCATAGTTTAAATATTGTATACCGGGTGATGCATCGCCGGGCGGGACATAGGAAATCCCATGTAATTTTTAATGGGGTCAATTATTGGCTCCCCTAATTATTTGAGAGAAAAATTCTATTGAAGAGCATACAAATCTACCTACATGGTAAAAACTTTATATTTTTCGGTTAACCCGTTTGCTAGTTAGATGCTAATATATTTTTAAAAATTGTTACATTATTATCCCCTCATATTTATGAACAACAATAAAAATACCAGTTAGCGTGACATTACGTTGTCATTTTGAAATTTAGTGCTTTATTATTATCAAAAAATCGTACAGTGAAAAGATTAAAGTTGTATTTATACAAACGAATTAAGTTTGATTAAACTAAACTAGAGTAACAAATTTCAATAACTTATGATATTTATAATATTTACATGCTTCAATAAATTATTAATATTATTACAATAATTAATATGTTGGAAATAAACTTAAGATTTAAGAAAATTTTCAAATATTCCTCCATTGACTGCTAGACAGTAACGCAGACGTTCATAAAATTGTCTTCTTACATTGGCTAACTGGTAAAATTAAATTTTATTGCATTGCATAAATAGCATTTTTTAACTCATCTAGATTAGAGTAATTTTTATCCTTGTATATCATGCTTTTTAAATGGACCCAGAGGAAAAAGTCATTTGGCGAAATATCAGGAGACCTGGCTGGCCAATTTATGGTGTGATATAGGTCAATAACATTTCCATTAAAAGCATTGCGTAAATATTCCCGAACAGCCAGGGTATTATGTGCCGGGCAGCCATCCGTTTGGTACCAAATTTCCTGAATTTTTCCTGGATACATCATTTAAAGCGGGTAAAATTAGTTCTCCGAGTAGTTCCAAATAAAATTCTGCATTCAAATTTTGATTACGAAAAATGGTTCAGTAATATGTTGTCCGAAAATCCCCGCCCAAACATTTACTTTCTGTGGATATTGCTGTGGATATTGCGTCCTCGTTATTGCGACAAATCTGTGTTGGTTTTCTTTCCTCCAGTATTGGTAATTTTGATGATTGGGTTCATTGTTTAACGTAAATGTGCACTCATCAGTAAAACAAATATTTCTTAAAAATTCCATGCCCTTTCCATCATGTCAAAACAAAATTCCTGCCGTCGTATTTCATCCCCATCCCTTAGCTCTTGATGTCTTTCATATTTGTATGAAATGTATTTATGCCTTTTAAAAATCCGGAGCACTGTTGATTGATCTTTTCCTATGATATCCTGAAGTTTCCTTGTATTCACCTTTTCTTTATTTTTCTTCAACGTGCAATAAAATTTCCAAGTCTCTATCATCTCTTATATTTTCTTCTCTTTGATACTCCCTAGCTTCACATCTGCAGTTATTTATCACTGTGCCTTTGGTCTCAAATTTTTTGATAGTCCTATCGACTGTTGATTTTCCGGGCATTGGTCTATTCGGATACTAAGCAGCGAACCTGTCTGACACCTTAACTGGTAACTATTTCCTTAATAGTACCATTTAATCATCAATACTTTTTCTTCAGTAGTATAACTCATGGTTAATCTTTTCGCTCTACGATTTTTTGATAATAATAAAGCACTAAATTTTAAAATAACAACGTTATGTCACGCTAACTGGTATTTTTTATTGTTGTTCATAAATATGAGGCGATAATAAGGTAACAATTTTTTAAAATATATTAGCATCTAACTAGCAAACGGGTTAACCGAAAAACTCTTCAATAAACTTCAATAGAATTTTTCTCTGAAATAATTAGGGGAGCCAATAATTGACCCCATTAAAAATTACATGGGTTTTCTATGTCCCGCCCGGCGATGCATCACCCGATATATTCTTTCAACTTTGCTAATATCTAGTAACTTTATTTTTTAACTAGTGATAAATAAACTATTGGCAACATTTTTACGAGGATATTTTCGAATAAGTCAGGCTATTTTAATTCTTTAAGGTATTCTTTGTGTTTCCTGAAATTTTTAGCAATTTTGTGGTTTATATTGGAATTAAAATATTTAATGATTAAATAATAGTATACAGACTGTTAAAAAATTTCGTTAAGTAGTAAGTAAGCCGCAGTGTATAACCTATTGGACAATCAGTTGCACAGTCCGTTGGCCGTTCCGTTGTACCATTTTTATCGATGTGAATAAACTAGTTTAAATACAACGCTACCTCCTGTAAAAATGGGTCCAAATTTAATTCATTTTGAAAGCGGTGCCGCCAAGTATACAAAAATGATAAAGTAAAGAAACCCTTTTGTGAACAATGATTCACTGCAGCAAAAAAATATTTAACCCGACGAGTTTCTAGTACCACGCCACGTGCCACCGGTTTTATAGTAGGCAGAGGCGAAATAAGAGAATGTTTTGTGAAGTAGGTAATACGTGTTTTAGCAATGTATTTTTTATTATTTATCTAAAAATATGTAATCAGGCTCTGTCCGAGGCTATGTGCATTCAAAAAGGTTTGTTTACTTTATCATTTTTTGTGTACTTGGCGGCATCGCTTCCAGAATAAATTAAATATGGGCCCATCTATACTAATATTTTAAACCGCTGCATATAATATAGTGTATTTTTATCAATATGACGGAACTTAAAAAATCTAGTTACTATTTACTCCTTCACTATCAACAGTTATCTATTTTTACTTCATTACAAAATGATTAAGGTTTACTACCAACAGTGTTAATTGACAATAAGAATTTTACTGCTAGGCACTATCTCTATCTCTGTCTTGTTGTTAAGTGGCGAACACATGCTAGTTTTATCGTATATATACACTCAGTAAACTGTTTACAATTATGTGTTAACAGAAGATGTATGTATTATTTGACAGGCTATTCCCCCAAAAAATGATCGAACTTATCTTACGAAAGAATTTATTTTTAACCGACTTTTAAAAACGAGGAGGTTCTCAATTCGCCCGTATTTTTAACACGCTTTTATTAACTTGGGTTTGTCACTATCTATCTATGTAACGGAATCTTTGAGCCCAATTTTTACCAACTTCCAGCTATTCGATTTCTTTGAAAATTTGCACACGTATTAAGGACCCATGACAATGCAATAATCTGCAAACAGTATCCCGTTATCCTGGTTTGGATCGCCAGGAAAAAAATTCCATTATATTATAAAAACAACACCTGTGTTGCCATCTTTTGGCAACATCCAAAACTTTCCTCAGGTTTAGCTACTCTTGACAAAATAGCGAAGGAATTTTTTAGTGAATAAACTGGAGCATTTTTACATAGATACATACACGCTTTTTACTATGAAGTGACAATATTTTTTAATGTAAAATTATTTTCTAATTTTTAGTTCGGTTGCATATAAAAGCGTGTTTTTTAGTTTTTTAAACTATTATTATTTTTTAAATTTAAAAAGTGTATAGATGCGACCACATTTAATTCATTCTGAAAGTAATACCGCAAAGTACACAAAAAATGATAAAGTAAATAAACCCTTTTGTGATGATGATTTATTGCAGCAAAAATATTCAACCCGACGAGTTTCTAGTTCCACGCCACGTGCCACCGGTTTTATGGCAAGACAGAGGCGAAATAAGAGGGTGTTTTTTTAAGTAAGTGGCACGTGTTTTAGCCGTGTTATTTTTTATTTATTCAAAATGTAAATCAGGCTCTGTCAGCGCTATTTGCCTTCGAAAAGGTTTGTTGTTTGTGTACTTGGCGGTATTGCTTTCAGAATAAAATAAATGTGGACCCATCTATACTCTACCAGTGGTCCCAAAAAAATACCAAGTGGAGGATCGCGAGAGAGAAAGGTACTAGACCTATTTTTTTTTCTCTCTGCCGTACGTTGTATCTGCGTCAAAGCTGCCTCTGGGTCGGAAATATGCTCGATAATAAAGGAGCGAATTTAGAATCGACAATCTTGGAGCAAAAATTAACGCTTTTTACCGAACTTAAAAGAGGTACTAGTAGTGTTTTTCGACTACAGTAAAAATCACAAGCACGTGTAATTTGATTGGGTGGAAGCGATACAGACGGTCATGAAAAACTGTCAATGGTTAGTTCTGGTTACTTAAATCGTTCTTTTTCTTAATTCGCTTTAAACCAATCAAATTTACAAGTGCTTGTGCTTAACTGTAGTCTGTGTTTTTAGTGTATGTTTATCAGTTTAATAGAAATAATAATAAACTAAAGAGCAAAAAATAAACAGTTTAAAACATAAAATTGAACAGACTTAACAATTATAAATCTAACTAATAAGTAAAAAATACAAAAGAAATCGGGTAATAACATATGTGCTAAACTACACAATGTTAATAAAGCTTTTTGTACTTTAATACCATAATATAGAATTACCTGACTTCGTTTTTTTATTGTTTTTACTTTTTAATGAGTTTTATTATTTTTTAAAAGTCGGTTAATTTTTTCTCTTAACTGTCTATTTTAAATATTGTCACTGTGTTAATTATTACTACTTTTTAATTAAATTTAAAAAGAAGAAGTAGTTAAAGAATATTTTTAACGGCAAAGATAACAAAATAAGAAAAAGTTCATTTAAAGATGGATCCAAAAACAATTTTTGTTTTAAACTTTAACACCCAGTATCTGAAAAACCATGCATTTTCGGATCAATGTTTATTTGAACTTTTCTTAATATTTCCTGATATACAGGGTTATTTTTAAATTGATATTTTCATTTTAACACTGTGTAAAATGCCAGAAAACAAGAAAAATGTTTAGATAAAATTATGTCTGAAATGCTTTGTTTCCAAGATACAGAGTGTTAGAGTTTAAAAAAATGCATTTTTTGTCATAACTTACCTACCACTTCAGAATATTATCACTAAAATTTGGTATACTTCTTTTGACCATAACATTACATTTTTTGCTGTAAAGTTTAAAAAAATACCAGTGGCATTTTTTTCATGAAACTTTAACACCCTGTGTTTGGAATCGAAGCATTTCGGACATACGTTTATCTGAAGAATGTTTTTATTTCCTTGCGTTCCATAGTATGGTTAAAAGGAGAATAACAACCGAAAAATTACCCTGTAGAATATGTCCTTTAATATTCTTAACAACATTTTGTAACACCCTGTATACAGGGTGTCTCTAAAAGTTGAGGAAACAATTCCACCATAAATTTCTGAAGCTAAAATAAGTAAAAGATCCAAACCAACCTACCTTTGTCCAAAAGGGGATACTTTTGGAGATACAAGGGGTCAAAAATGTATTCTGGTTTTAGTTTTTATAAATAAATTTGTTAATAAGTGTATTGTCCCCTATATTTGTCTCGGGAGTTTCTGAAGGGTAAAAAATAAGAATCTAATTTCAATTTTATTGTAAACTTTAAAACGCGCCACCTACAGAATCTTGCACAAATTAAAAACGATATTACTTTATTAAGCCCACTCTGTATGTAATTTTTAAATACAAAGATTTTTTTAAATATCTTATATAAAAAAGTTGTTATAAGAAGCCGTTTTTGAGATATCTCAATTTAAAAATAAGTTCCTGTTCTGGGTTAGTAAAAAGTACCGCAACTTATCTTCAAAACCGCTGAAACTCCATTTACAAAATTTGGTATTTTAGGTGTTTTGGAAATGTGGAATTAAATCGTAATATCGGCACTGTCGCCAGATTTCTCAGTTTTGTGCTACACGTATTTTTTCAGTTTTTTAAATGAAATGCCCCATTTATTTTAATTGCATTAAATTAGGCGATTCGAATTTAAAAGTTTCTAAATTTTCAAAATTCGGGCTCTATTTGTTGTCGAGATATGATACCACACTTTCAGAAAAAAGTAACTTGTGTCTAAATATTTCTAAAACCGACTATAGCTATGTTTACAAAATGTGGTATTAAGGAGGTTTTCGGCATGCCTAACTGTTCAGTGATATCAGCATTGTTTGCCAAATTTTAATAAACATTGGAATCTTTCATAAGTTGGCACGCTCCTTTAATTGTAACTAAAATAAATAGGGCATTTTATGTAAAGATCAACAATATTACATGTTGCGGAAAATTGGTAAATCTGGCACAATGACGGTGACAGTAATAATGTTTGAATTCTACCCGCCCATAAACCCTTAAATGCCGAAATTTGTAAACGCTGCTTAAGTGGTTTGGAGATATTTTCATATCTTAGCAACTGGTCAAAATAAAATTTTTAAAATTTGTGGACTTAATAAATTTTACCTGCGCAATTAACTGCAATTAAAAAATCAAAAACAGGGAAATCTGGCAACGTTGCCGATATAACTATTAAATTCTTCATCCCGATACCTTCCAAATACCAAAATTGGTAAATGTAGCTTTTAGCGGTTTTAAGATATTTAAGAGTTGCGGTACTTTTTACTAACCCAGTGATGTCAGGTCTAAGCTATACAGATACATGATGTTTTAGAATTAGATGCTTATCTTTAAAGGATATTTTATTAGGTAAGGTTCAAATAAAGCTTTGTCTTAATTTTTAAAATAGAGGTAATTTTCTTAAACTTTATATTCTTGGGAACTTAATACTTCACTAAATCATTGATTCCATCCCTCTTAAGTGAAAGTTAACATACTATGTTAACATCTTCGTTTAATAAATCGTTCAGTCAGAAGAGCTAAGTCTGGCGAACAAGGTGGATGATTAACCTTTAATTGGATTAACATTAATAATTAGCTGACATTTTTGGATGCAGTTGTATTTGAAATAAAAAGGTAAATAGGTTGGACATAAAATTATCAATTTTAGAGAACCACTGTACCAATCGCTGACACAAGATGTTATTTGAAGACGCTACTATAATGATTCTTGGAATTGTCGAGGATCTGAGCGTACAGCTAAAAACATATTATAAACAACTTGGAAATGTAATGGGCCAAAGACCAATCTTAAACATTTTCAGTTTGTTTTTTGAGTAACAATGAGTAAAAACTTGGTTCAACAATAGGAAAACAGTGATTAATTTTTTTATTTACCCTAAATCGTAAATAAGCTTTAAAGAAACGATTTTATTTAAAATTCTTAAGAGATATTTTTGTAGAGAATTAAATTTCCTCTAAGAATATTTGTTATTTTTTCTATATATTTATTTTTTTGTTAGTTACAAATTCCAAAATTAAAAAGGTAAATCTAAAATATATCAATGTTTTAAGCTTGATAATTCGAAAATTTTCAATAAGACGTTTTTTTGTAGGTATTCTGTAATATATACCAGGTGTCAATTTGAAACTTCCCACCCTTAATATCTTTCTTGGAGTTAAAAACTATGACCAAAATCAGGAAAGACCACGTCAATTTTATTTGTGAGGGGACACTTAAATGAATATTTTTAGCCTTCTTGTTTCAACTCCCTAGGAGGGGTAGATGTAACCCTTAGAATATTAAATGGAAATGGGCGTCAAGTGATACATCATTTTAAAGCTCCTGACTGAGTACTTTATAACCCTAGAATATGAAGTCAATATCTTCACCTATTACAAAATGGCGGTACTTTAAAATTACCTAAATACCTGATTTGGATGCCATATTTCCGAAACCAATAAAGTTAGATGTACCCTAATGTGGTGTTTTCTTAAAGCTCTTTTAAAGGTCTTTTTAATGGTAAAATAATATACAGGGTTCTTAAATAAAAAAATATGTACTTTTCTTCTACCCTGTATATACTACTAAATCACCATTAAAAGACCTTTAAAAGAGCTTTAAGAAACGCCACATTAGGTACATCTAACTTTGTCAGTTTCGAAATATGGCCATCCAATCAGGTGCTGGTGTTAAAGTACTTGCTAGTTTGTAATAGACGTGAATGATGTTGACTTCATATTCTGGGGTTATCAAAGTACTGTCGGGAGCTTTAAAAATGATGTCATCTTGACTCCATTCCATTTAATGTTGAAACAGAAGGCTAAAAATATTCATTTAAGTGTCCCCCTTACAAATAAAATTGACAGGTCTTCCGATTTGTCATATTTTAACTCCAAGAAAAGAGTATTAAGGGTAGGAAGACCTCAATTGACACCCGGTATAATATGTGCACATAATTTTTTAACCTCGATAGTTAGGGAGCTTTGGTGCAAAAATAAAAGTACAAATAAGAAATCAAAATTAAAGAATTGGGACCTCAAAATATTAATATTATGGTCTTCATATGGTCTCAAATCTTCACGATATTTTTCTTTTGGCACCCTATACAATAATTGTGATATATAAAAAAAAATTTAAGTCGATTTTTCGGCCAAGTCTAATATAGAGTATTTTTTAAACAAAGGCTAATGCGAGCAACTTAAGGAGGTGATTCCTTGCTTAAAATAAAGGGTTGGGTAAACAGTTAACCATTAGGGGGATATCGAAACTTAACAAAAAATTGTCTTTTATTTTTATCTCTAAAAAAAAATATTGTATTTAAACTATTGGGTAATATCAAATAAAAAAATATTACAAGTGCCTTAATAGGTTACAGCAGATAAATGGATTTTTTAAATAAAATAAATTTCCCAGTGGCTACCACGTGATGCTTTTTATTTTATGTTTTAATTTTAAGTCGGTAAGTTTAATTTAAAGAAGGTCACGATATTTTTAAAATAAACTAGGATATCTTATATATATTATATATCTTATATATAAAATCTGATCAATTATGTAGATATTATATGTACGTGTTGGATAATAGTTATTTATTAGATAAGTGAGTTATATTACATATAAGTCACGCAAGAAAAGCTTAACTCTCGAGCCCGAAGGGCGAGAGAGAGTAATTTTCTTAAGTGACTTATATGTAATTACTCACGTGTCTAATACAAAATTTTATCCAACACTTTCGTATAAATCGTTTTTAATATCAAAATAATTTGAAAACGTCATCCATTATTTGTTACTTGTCATTGTCAACACCAGCAACAAAATTTTGTATTTTTTGGAAAGCAAGCTTGTTTGGTTTGTAATGCATTTTGTTGGTAACTCAGGTTTGTTAAAGTCTATAATTCACTAGTGGTAGAGGTAGGGTACTTTAGCTCACTCAGTGACTTATATCCTCAAAATCTGATCAATTATGTAGATATTATATGTACGTGTTGGATAATAGTTATTTATTAGATAAGTGAGTTATATTACATATAAGTCACGCAAGAAAACTTTAACTCTCGAGCCCGAAGGGCGAGAGGATAATCTTCTTAAGTGACTTATATGTAATAACTCACGTGTCTAATACAAATTTTATCCAACACTTTCATCATAAATCGTTTTAATATCGAAAATAGTTTGAAAACGTCATCCATTATTTTGTTACTTGTCATTGTCAACACCAGCAACATTTTGTAATTTTTTGTGAAGCGATTTGTGGTTGTTATATATTTTGTTTGTAACCACGAGTTTGCTTAAGTCACTAGTGAGCAAAAGTACACTTTAGCTCACTAGTGACTTATAGGATACTTATACTCCCCAAAATCTGATCAATAATGGACATATTATGTGTAAGTGTTGGATAAAATAATTTTATCCAACACTTACATATAATATCTATATAATTGATCAGATTTTGAGGATATAAAGTGTACTATAAGTCACTAGTGAGCTAAAGTACCCTTTAGCTCACTAGTGAATTATAGACAATACAAAATTTTGTTGCTGGTGTTGACAATGACAAGTAACAAATAATGGATGACGTTTTCAAATTATTTTCGATATTAAAACGATTTATACGAAAGTGTTGGATAAAATTTTGTATTAGACACGTGAGTTAATACATATAAGTCACTTAAGAAAGTTACCTTGCTAAATTAAACTTTTCTTGCGTGACTTATATGTAATATAACTCACTTATCTAATAAATAACTATTTTTAAGTTGTTGCGTAAGGTTTTTGTATTAAGTAAACATCGATAGGGTGGTTTTTACACCTCAATAAGTAATTTTAAAAAAATGCAAAAATATTCAAAAAGTTTATTTTTATAATAGCCATATTATGGAATAGAAGCTTTCATCGCCTTGGTCAACTGAGGAATCTTCGTTTTTGGGTTTGGACAACGTTGAAATCGTTTACCGACACTTCGTTTCATTATTGATTGCACGAACCAACTAACAATTTAAGACGCCTTTAGTCGCCTTTACTAAGAATCACACAAAATTTAACGTTGCCATTAGTAGAAAAGTAAGCTGTTCTCCCGACCAATTAAATTAACGTCGTAATGATTGAAACATTAACGTTGCACCGGAAACGGTTGTTCTATTAACGACTATACGTCGTTTTCTAAACTATGGTCTTTAGGGTACTTATTTTGGAAGAGAAGCTAACGACGCTTTAACGTTGCCTGAAAGCTACTTTCATCGTTGCATTTTACAACGTTGACGATTGGTTGTAGCAACCTAGCAATGGTTACGGGCCATTTCGATCGAAAGAGTAACCTTTACCTGTTAGATGGCGCTAACATTGGTCTGATCTTGGTAAAAAATATGGTTGCGATCGCGACTACCTTGCGCCATTAAAAATTGTGAAACTAGAAACAAATCAAGGCAGCCATTTTGACTTCTTAATGTGGAACAAAAGAAAAAACATAATTCTATTAATTTATGGGAGTTTTTCATGATTTTGTTAAGAGAAAACGTTATTAAAGATGTAGCTAGTATTTTAAAACATAATTTAATGTTTTTTAATACTTATAATGATTTTCGAAAATTGGAAAAAAGCATATTGTCTTATGTAAAACTGCTTATTTTAATGGCGCGCTTGTTTTTTCTTATGATTTCGCCATATATTTGTCAGTAAACTGCAGTTCGTTTTAAAATTTGGATGATATGCGAATAAATCACGGTGATTTAATCATCCAGTTCATGGCAAAATATTAAATATAAACAACATCTTTACTTCTTTACCATGATAGTTGAGGTATAATTTTACGGCGACTTATAAATTTACTAGAAGCTGCCCAAAATTATATTTTAGTTGACAAAAAGGTACCAATTTTTATTAATAAAGTTTTCCTGTAGATGGCTTTAGCCGAGCAAGTTGCCTTCAGCAACGTCCGGACGACTCAAAATCATCCACCAAATTAGTGCAATACAGAGTCGCTATGTAGGAATTTAAAACGAAACAACGCAACGTTGCGTTGCGGTTGGCGACGTTGCGCCGTCCAATAATTGTTAGTTGGGGAGGCATTTTTAGAATCAAACTGCCTAACTAGTGCCCATATAACATTTTTGCCGGCGTTGTACATTTAATTTACTGGCATTGCCAACACTCTTTAATGGCAAGGCATTGGCAAAAAGGTATCAAAAAGACGCGAAAGTGGGCAATTGGCCTTTATTAGGCCACGTGTTGCAGATAATGTGATGGCATCCGTCATTAATAATTTATAATGAAAAAATGCGTTAAGGATGATGGTATCCATCATTAATAAGTTATGCCAAAAAAATGCGTTTAGGATGATGGCATCCATCATTAATAAGTTATTGGCAAAAAAATGCGTTTAGGATAATGACATTTATCATTAAATAAGTATTGCAAGTTTTATAAGTTGAATGTCCCAAAAGTTAAATAACATATTTAGAATATTGTGATCGAAAAAATGAGAAAAAAGGCAGGAAAACTTTATCAATAAAAAATTACATAATATAAATTTTTGTATCGTAACAATAAACCAAAAAATAAAAAATAAAAAGTATGTAATAAAATTAAAAAAAAAGATACTAAATCAAAGAAAACACTTTAAAATAGTAAGTATTTAAGGCACACTTACACTCAATTTTCAGATCCAAAACATCGGGAGAAATATTTTAAATGTCAAAAAGAAAACTATTAAATATATATATATTTTTTTATCAACACGTCCTTAAAACTTTTAATAAGGCAACTCCCTGATTTCATATAATTTTTTAGGTAACTACAAATTTAAAAGGTTTTAAACAAAATGTTTACAGCTTCTAACAGTCTACTTGAATAACACGCCTTCTTGACTAGCCATCACCAATTAATTACACAACACACACTAATTAGGTAATGAATACACTTATTTATGTCTACTAAAAACTCTTTTCTTTAAAAAGAAACTAAAAGCTAGAAAACCACGTAAAAACATTTGCACAAAGCGGCCAAACAAAAGCAAGGTTGCCTCATCTGTCAAATTGTCAAATCTTGTATTTCGGCTAAGCGGGAAATTTGAATTTATCACCTTCGGTCGAAATCGTCGAAATTAAACTAGCTAATTTTACCATCATTTTATTTTTATTCTCTCAAAAATACATAATAAACATTTTGTTTGACTTAATTTTTATTTGCATGATTTGTATCAATAAAATGTTAGGAAAAGGCCATTTCCTTTAAATTATGTAAATAAACATAAAATAATATTGTTTAGCTGCCATTATAAATAAAACAGATCAAAAAATTGCTCTAATGTTAGTTAAATACGAATTATAATAATATGGTTTGAAAAGTATGAATATGCGTTGAAGGTTTGCCTTCAAAAATCCAATATTTATTTGCCTGCAACAAAAAGGCATGCTTTATTTAATCAGGATTGGTATGCCGCCATTTTTGTATGCTTGCCGGCAATTCGCCTGCATGTAAAATTTATTGGCAATTGAGTGTTTATTTAGGGTTAACTTTTTAATGCGTATTAGCTGTTGGCATAATTTTGCCACCAATTGCCAATGCTTTACCATCAATGCCTATATGAAAAATGTATTATTGCCGGCAAATAGTATTTGCTGGGTGGTTTCTAGCTGTGGTCGTATGACCCATAAGTTAACTCAGTGGCCTTAAACAGGAACCGCCACTGGCCATTTCTTCAACCAACACTCATACAAGAAAAGAAAAATATAACGGACGTGTCGGAGTAACATATGTGTTATTTTTGGCGAAGTCCTATTAACAGCACACCTACATCGTTTACCGAAATAAAAGTTTGATAGTTAATAAATCCGTAAAAATAAACCGGTCGTACTTAAATTTGAATCAGCGACGCAGATTCTGTTGCCAAAAACCTACGGATCTGATACTTTCATATTAATTGAAATATATTACTTTACTGCCTCACGAGATTTTTCGCTATAATTATCTTCATCCTGTTTAAAAGAAAATAAAAAGCTTTAAGCATGACTAATTTATTGTTTTTTAGTTATACAGGGTGTCTTAAATCAAGAGTAATGACTGTTATTTCGGAAACTGTAAAAGTACGAAGTCGGTTAACTTCGGGCAAAGTTACCTAGATAGTAGCCCCTCAGTGTTTCGTTTTTGAGATTTAAGAAATTTCTAAAACTTCTAGCAAAAGCGGGATAAAAATCGTATATCTGTGTGTTAACTTATATCAAAAACAAAAAGTAACTTCTAAAGTTCACCGAGATGACGAGTATCGCTTTGGAATGTGACGTTTCGTCTTTAAAAAAAAACTAAGATAAAAAATAAAAATAAGATCTAAAAACCAGCCTTAATAAAACATCATTATCAAAACGTCATAGAATTAAGGCCCGCCGCAAATTGAACCCAGCCCACGCACAGCACATGCGTAGCCCACGCTCACACCCTGTACCTTGGACGATATACTTTTCGATTATAGTAAATCAGATTAGCTTAGATTGTATTTTGGCCCAAGGAATGTGTGGTTACACTTTGTATAGACCTCTAAAGACACCCTGTATTTTAAATGCTCAATTATTTTGGGGGCTAATCGACGTCTTGGGGGGGTTATCCACCTCCTAGCCCCCTCCAGCCCCCTTTAGCAACCCCTAGCTTCCAAGCCCCCTTAGCCCCCTAGCTTCCTAGCCCCCTAGCCCCCTAGCCTCTCCTAATTGCGCCCCTGCCTATAAGATAAAAATAGACTTTTGGATTTGGTGTCGAAAATTGCTAACCAGAACTAGACAATAAAAACTTTGTTTTGGGACACCTTCTAGGTAAACCAATGATTCCAGTAAAATTAGTTTTATCAAGCAAACATTTCTGTATTTTAAGTTTTTTTTGTATCTTGTACACCGACCAAGTTATTTCTTGTATAAATAGAGTTGGAAGACCCTGTATACGGGGTGATTCAAATTCAATTATCACCACTGGAATCTAAGAAACTGTAGGGGATGTAGACAATCATGTTTACCTTAACACAATATCTACATATTTAAAATAAAGTTGTTAAATATGCACCGCCAGAGTTGGGTAGTATTCGAATACTCGGTATTCTGAATACTATTCAGAATACATTTGTGCGGTATTCAAATACTATTCGAATAGATTTATGTGTTTGGTATTCGGTATTCGACGGAATACTTTTTTGGTCAGTATTCGGTATTCTTTATTTTGAATATCGTTTTTGAATATTCTGGTATTCAAATACTGGTATTCGAATACTGGTATTCGAATACCGGTATTCGAATACTGATATTCAAATACCTATATTCAGGTATTCAAATCCTGAATTTAAATTTTGTTTGATTATTTTATAAATATAACGTTACTTTTTATGCATCTTAAGCGGGTTAAAAACATGTTCGCCGTGGTTTTGCCGACGACGGGATAAAATTTGATATAAGTCATATATAACATCATTTGCCAACTAACAGTTTAGAAAGTTAGATTTACCAATTAAAAAAAAATGTAATTCAATATGTTTTTAAATCTTGATCTGTTGTTTCTATGGTCCTAATAGGTAAGTAATTTTGAACAGATATCCATTTATTTTTGCAAACAAAAATATATCTAAATAAATTATTTTAACTTCTTTGGGGTTTTGCTATTAAAAAAAAAAATAAGTTACTTGGTACAACATATATTAAGTGACATTGCAAACTATGTTTTCTATGTATTAGGTTAGACTAATATGTATTTATCTTCATTTTACACAAAAGGGATGTGTATAATAAATTTTATTATGTTATTTAAATCATGATTATCTGGTAAATCGTAGATAGTATGTACATGTATCCCCATTCCAAAAGTGAAGTCAATAGTTTAAAAAATAGAAAAGTTATTTTTGGAAAATTTGGGAGACGTCTGGTATGCTCAAAATGATTAGTTTTTAAGCAAGAACAAGGTACGCCACTGCATTTTTGTTATGGAAAAACGTGGAAAAATAAGAATGAGTTGCCTTTTCAAGAGAAAGGAGGTTTTTGCTCTTCAGTATTCATGAATACCCAATCGTGGTATTCATGAGTACCGAGTATTCGAATACTTTTTGTGTAGGTATTCGAAAATATTCGGTATTCGAATACTTTCTTTTTACGGTATTCGTATTCGTATTCGAATACCAAATTTCAGTATTCGACCCAACTCTGTGCACCGCACTTTGTTTATTAAATTGTAATACATATTTCATAAGTCACCATGCGCAAAAAAATACTTGCTATTTCTTATATAATTCAAATGCTGATAACACAGTACACACCTAACTGCTGTTATTAATGAATACATATACATATTACGTATATCTAACATTATAGTAATTTGCATTTTAAACTAAATTTTTTACGGGTAAAATAGCTAACATTTTTAAAATTCAAATACTATTTTAATCCACCTAGAGCAAAAAATTAATTTTATATTAAAATGAGACAAATTACTTTGTTTTCTATTACTTTATTTATATTTATAACATTGTTACTGCAGCTTTGAAGCTTTGCTACAGTTTCAAACTGAATATTTTAAACTACTTGAAACTTACCCATATAAACGTACAAAATGGTTAAGATATTTTTATAATATTGCACTATCATAAAATGTTTTAAAGAGTTGTAAATAATGTGGAATTTCTTAGGTCGGTCTGGTCCTAAAAAATTTAGAATTAAATGTCTACACTGTGGCAACAACTGAATTTCTTTCTACTTGTTTTAACTTTTTCTTTCATCTTACCGACTTAAAATGAAAACGCGAAATATACAGAAACAATTTTATTTTGTTGCTTCAACAATTACTAACTTATTGAAACATACTGAACTTTTTAAAAACATGCAACATAACCTAACAAGAAACAGTTTCTCATTGTTGCTTTATGGAAAAACTGATTTTGATAGCTTTATTTGTTCTAAAGTTTTTAGAGATCAAAATGGGTTAAAATATATTCGGACACCCTGTATCAGCAATATCTAAACGTTTTTCTTATGCCTAAAGCTATTAGTAATAAATAAAAGTTATGTATCCACCAAAGCAACAATTAGAAATCGTTTTATTTTTGTTGCATGTTTCCAAAAAAGTTCCATAATAGGTTTGTTCCAGCAGGCTGTCAAAAATGTTTGCAACCGTTCGGATTCTGCGCACGTCAAATTTGTCGTTCCAGCAGTGTCATGTTTGTAACATTATACAATTGTTTGTTGTTCCAGCAGTAGTTTTAAGATGTTGGAAACTGTTTGAAAAGTTTGCAAACTTTCTTCAAACATTACTGACAAATTGTTAACATAACCTTTCTTGTATTGACGTATAAGCAGTATGCACGCCTTGTTTATTTTTCGTTCCTGCAGAAAACTGTTGCCAACATTTCTGACTAATGTTTGTAACAATTTCTGCGTTTTACGATTGTTGCTAACATGTTTCCAACCTTCTGCTGGAACAAACCTAATGTTCCAATAAAGTTGGTCATTGTTGTAACAACAGAATAAAAATGTTTCTGTGTGTTTCGTATTTATTTTTAAGTCGTTAAGATGAAAGTAATAATTAATAGTTTAAAAAAACTAAAAAAACACGCTTTTATATGCAACCGAACTAAAAATTAAAAAATAATTTTTCATTAAAAAAAATAATGTCACTTCATAGTAAAAAGGGTGGGGTGCTTAATATATTAAATGTTATAATTATTATATTTGCCAATATCTATGATGGAAAAGTTATGAAAAAATAGTAAAATGCACCCCACGCTTTTTACTATGAAGTGAAAATATTTTTTTAATGAAAAATTATTTTTTAATTTTTAGTTCGGTTGCATATAAAAGCGTGTTTTTTAGTTTTTTAAACTATTAATTATTTTTCATTTTTAGTTCGTTATATTGCACAAAATTCTTAATATAACAGTAAATTAGAACATACTATTTAATTAAGCAGCAAAAAGAAAATAACCAGCCTCCTATGAAATGACAATGGTAGCAAATTTTAAAATTTGCAAAAGATTGCAACTCACTAAAAAATTTCTTCTTCATTAAGTAGCAAAGTTTCAAATTTTGCCAACAGATGGCAATCCAGGCAATGTTTGGACCGTTGCCAACATTTTGCAATCCACTAAAAATTTCTTCTTCATTTAATAGCAAAGTTTGAAATTTTTCCAACAGATGGCATCCTAGGTGTTGTTTTTATAATATAATGGAATTTTTTTCCTGGCGATTAAAAAAAAGATAAAGGGATACTGTTTGCAGATTATTGCATTGTCATGGGTCCTTAATACGTGTGCAAAGTTTCAAAGAAATCGAATAGCTGGAAGTTGGTTAAAATTAGGCTCAAAGATTCCGTTACATAGGCAGCCAGATAGATAGTTACAACCCAAGTTAATAAAAGCGTGTTAAAAATCGAAACAAGTTGGAACTAATTTGGTTGTGGATGCGGTAGAGACATTTAATTCTCAAAGTTTCGCAGTTTTGCGAGGGGCAAATTTCCACGACAATGTGTAAAAGTAAAAAACAATAAACAAACCTAAAATTGTTCTTGATTTCAGTTTCTTTAGTGGAGACAAAAAGTTGAAACCTCTTGACAATTGGTCCGAAATTTTGAAACACAAAGCAACATTTAGTAACAAAAAGTTTCTCATTGTTGCTTTGGTAACAAATGGATTTGCCACCCTTTTTTCTGATGAAATATTTTTTTAACAATAAAAGTTGTCAATAAATAAATTCCCGGAGGGTTGGCAAACCATATCTTGGGCTAATTTAGTGTAATTGAAAATTTTATTTTAAAAAATAATATGAATACCGTCACAATTTTATTTTTTAATTTATACAGGGTGGTTCAAAAATCGATCACGAAACTTAAGGGGGTGATTCTACTTGACAAAATAAGGATAGAGCTTCATATAATTTTTTTTAAAATGTCATTCGTTTTCGAGTTACAAGCCGTCAAAGTTTAATTTTTATTTTGGTTTTTTCGCCATATTGCATTTATTTTTTAACCAATCCAGTTGATATTTGGCACACAAATCGAGCTTTGCAGATTCTAAAATTTTAAGACAAAAGTACTTTTTTAAATACCGCCAGAGGGCACTTTACCTACAACTTAAAGTTTATTTACATCATAACTTTTTTATTTTGACAGATATCACAAAGCTGGGGGCGCCATTTTATAGACTATCAACAACTTAAAAATAAGGACTCTTTATTAAAGTTGATAACCTCACCTTTTAGTGTTTACGTGTTTGATTTTTTGAAAAATAAATGACGGTAAATACATATCCCTTAAGTTAGCTGTCTATACCTGATTGGCGGGTATTATGCCCAAAAAAAAAAAAGATAGCCAACCCTGTTGTGGCATTATCTACATACTATAAACTTTTCATTTATATAAATTTCAAATAATGTGACCTAAGGGTATTCAAGCCAAAAAATTTTTAACAAAATTTTTAATTGCACTATATCAGCTCAAAGTATGGTTTGCCAACCCCCGGTAATTTATTTATTGATAACCTTTATTATTAAAAAAACGTTTCATCAGAAAAAAGGATCAAAGGTCCATTTATTTAGCCAGATCCTGTACTAATACGTATCTTAAATTAAACATTTTATAGTCCAATACAAAAAAGGCATATCATTGTAGCTCCTTACCTAATCTCAATCAACAAACAACACATCACTGCTGTCAAACTTTAAACTTTATTAATGAAGGAAAGTCTGGCTTAAGGCCAATTTACATTTTAAATTTGTAAATTATTCAAAGAGGATTAATCGAGTAAGTTATTTAAATCTAAAGCCACCTCAACCCGTATGTTGTAGTAGGTTTTTCATTAGAGACACCAGTTTAAATAACGCCCCAAAGTTTAAACTGCTTTTTAGTTAATTGTTTGTCAGATGTTGGTACGATTGATAATACAAATTAAAACAAATAATTGTGATTGATTTGTCTGAAGACTTTTAAGAATAAAAACCTAAGGGATATTTTCTTTGTTAGCTGCTTAAAGCAGCTGTAAGCACTTTCATTTTTTGACAAATCAATGACGTCAGTCTTACAGCAGCTCACAGCGGTTGTTAGCGGCGTTGGGAGATGTCTAACCATTGTCTAACAGGATGAAAAAACAAGGAGGGGAAAATATAGCCGAATTTGAGGTTAAAAGTTAAACAAAATTGACTAAAAGTATACTAATAGACTCTTTCCGCGGTCTTCGAGTAGTGCGGTTCACGTTTACGTAGAGGTCTACATAGACTTCCCGGGTAGACGATTGAGGGCGTCGTACGAGCGTAGCTGTACCCTTGGGGACCGAGAAAAGATTCACGCTAAATTGGGGCTTCTTTCTTCTGGGGCTAAGCGCTGTGAGTGAAGATTCCTAAAGCCTGAAGTTTTTACGTTTTGATGTTGAACACATGGTGTCCTCGTATGGTCGAGGAGGTGCGCACGCCTTGCGGAAATACGTCAGTAGTGAAAGTGACGGTTATGCGCGATACCAGTAGCTCTAGTATTTTATTTGCTATGATGCTGATGTATATTTTTCTCTTAAAATTCAATTATTTCGCTTTGAAAATATAATATAAGCTATGTTCTTTTTTAAAAAGTAATAAATTATTTGGATCCCTCAAAAATTGACTGCATGGCAAATAGGAGTATTATTTAACAACTAAATTTTGCTACACACAAGGTTGCAGAAAGAAATAAGGCAACAAAGCTACATACAGGGTGTAATTTATTTGATGCTGATATTGGCTAAAAATACAGCGTATTATTCCTTAGCTTATTTTAGTAAGAATAGTTCATATAAACATATGTCCTAAACCTCTTAACATTTGAGATACAAAGGAATAAAATTTCAAAAAAAATCTTTTTTTTTAAATGTCCAAACTATTCTTTGCCCAATTTTGTTTTAATTTGACCATATTATTAATTACATTAAGGCGGTAATTTAAGTATTAAAAAGTCCAGTGGGGTCTTGAGAGGCAACTGAAGGAATATTACCAACAAAAAAACGGAACGCCACTGACTGTGTACATGTGTGTCAAATTTGTGTGCTTTTTTTAGATTAAGCAAATAGAAATACTGCTTTTATGTCCCTTAATTTTTTTCGTATCTTGCTTAGATTAGGAAAACTTAATTGCACTCTGTAGCTCAAAAAAGATAAGACGTTTAGGACATATATTCATATGAAATTTTCTTTATAAAATAAGATTTGAAATTTTACTCTGTATTTTTAGCCATCAATTAAATTACACCCTGTATAGGTGATTCACAATATTAAATAATTAATAGTTTAAAAAAACTAAAAAAACACGCTTTTATATGCAACCGAACTAAAAATTAGAAAATAATTTTTATTAAAAAAATATTGTCATTTCATAGTAAAAAGCGTGGGGTGCATTTTACTATTTGTTCATAACTTTTCCATCATAGATATTTGCAAATATAATAATTATAACATTTAATATATTTATCACCCCACGCTTTTTACTATGAAATGACAATATTTTTTTAATGAAAAATTATTTTCTAATTTTTAGTTCGGTTGCATATAAAAGCGTGTTTTTTAGTTTTTTAAACTATTAATTATTTTTCATTTTTTAGTTTCTGCTACTCTTGACAAAATGGCGAAAATTTTTTTAATGAACAAGAGTGGCAAATTTTAAAATTTTTCCAACAGATTGCAACTCACTAAAAAATTTCTTCTTCATTAAGTAGCAAAGTTTGAAATTTTGCCAACAGATGGCAATCCAGGCAATGTTTGGACCGTTGCCAATATATTGCAACCCACTAAAAAATGTCTTCTTCATTTAATAGCAAAGTTTGAAATGTTGCCAACAGATGGCAACCTAGGTGTTGTTTTTATAATATAATGGAATTTTTTTCCTGGCGATCCAAAAAAGATAACGGGATACTGTTTGCAGATTATTGCATTGTCATGTTTCCTTAATACGTGTGCAAAGTTTCAAAGAAATCGAATAGCTGGAAGTTGGTTAAAATTAGACTCAAAGATTCCGTTACATAGCCAGATAGTTACAACCCAAGTTAATAAAAAAGCGTGTTAACGGCATTTATTAACTGTTATTGTTCATAAAAATTGAACACCAATGGTGCAACTAACCCTATATTTTTATTGTTCATAAAAATTGAACACCAATGGTGCAACTAACCAAATTGTGTAAAAACTAAAAAATTTCTTCTTCATTTAATAGCAAAGTTTGAAATGTTGCCAACAGATGGCATCCTAGGTGTTGTTTTTATAATATAATGGAATTTTTTTCCTGGCGATCCAAAAAAGATAACGGGGTACTGTTTGCAGATTATTGCATTGTCATGTTTCCTTAATACGTGTGCAAAGTTTCAAAGAAATCGAATAGCTGGAAGTTGGTTAAAATTAGGCTCAAAGATTCCGTTACATAGCCAGCCAGATTGATAGATTGATAGATAGATAGATAGTTACAACCCAAGTTAATAAAAGCGTGTTAAAAAGAGTTTTAAAACTAGTAATCTAGTCTTACTGCAGCAATTATTTTGTAAGTAAAGTATAGCTTTGTTGCCGAATTTTTGTATCCTTGTATGTAGTAAATTTTCATTGTCAAAATAAACTCCAACTTTTTTAAAAGTCAATAAACCCCATTTTTTCGCCCTTTCGGGGTCATCCCAACCAGGTCCGACTACCGCCCCCTAGGTGGTGCACTGCATCCTGAAGGCTTAGTGTACCTTGACCCCTACTCCTTCCCATTCACACACCATTCATTATTTTTTTAAAATATCCATAGCTTATAGAACATTTTTTAAAAGAGGAAAGATTATGTTTTAGGATTGTAAAAAAATATACATGATTTCCATTTAAAATAACACTGGGCAACTGTTATTTTAAATGGAAAAGATATGGAAAGATCGGCCATTTTTGTTTGTGTTAATGAAACGTCATAATCAAATGAAATAGATGTAAAAACAAAAAACCAACAAAAAATCTCTGGATTTTGCGAAAACCTCAGAATGATAACTTCATTTGTTCTAAAGTTATTTGCCATTAAAACGGGTCAAAATATAGTCGAACACGCTGTATCAATGACATAACTTAAAATATTTAAATAAAAATTGGTACACTGCCTTTCTACACTGAAAAAAAGAAGATATCTTAAAACAACTTACTTTTAAGGAAATGCATGAATATTTTCATAGAAACATTTAATTTCTTTTGTTTAAAATCTTAAAACTTATATTTAAGATATTTAAGAGCTTAAATCATAAATATTTATGTTTTCATTTCTTGATTCTGATGTTCTCAAAACAATACCAAGGATATTTTAATTAAAAGATTTTTTAATTAAAGATATGAATTAATGTATTTTTTCTCCCAGTTTAAAAGCCACTATTATTTTAAAGTAAGAAATTATTCTTGGTTTAAAAGCACACGTATTCAAAAAGAAAGCATATTTTTAAAACCTTGTATTTCCTTAAATCAAGACATTTTTTTTTGCTGTGTGACATAAACGATTTTTTATTTCTCCAGTGACGTGTTGAGAAGGATTAAAACTAAATATTTTTAATGAAAATTATAATATGGATTTCGTCGGACCACAAATTATTTTTTGTAATTTTTATTATTTACTTTTTCTGAGTAAATTTGATTTCTTGATTTTCTTGCTTCACGCATGGTTTATGTGCAAAAAAAATAAGAATCATATTTATAATTTGGTAATTAGGTTATTATAAAGATGCTTGTGCAAAAACTATTTGTGCGCCTTTAAAAAAGTGTCAATATTGTTAACAGTAAAATAACTTATAATTATTAGTATTAGTTTTATTATTCTTATTTAGATAAATATTTTTTATTAATTCTACTTTAGTCATAAAGGCATTTATTTCACTAACAACACATATTTTTTCAGGTTTCTTGCAAGCTTTTTTACTGCTCTAACACCAAATTCAAATTTTTCCAGTGGAATCAAGCAAGGTAAGCTTTTTAAGCTCCATACATCATAAGCGGTTTTTACAGTTTTGTTGCTGTTATTTTTTTCGGATCACTGGCGTAGGTACCTAATATTTTTAAATTATTATATCTAAAAACTGGAACATGGGATTCACACCAAATTTATACCAGAGAGAGGTACACTAAAGATAAAAAAATTGTAATTTTGGTATTTGCGAAAAAAAATTGGTTTTTGGAATCCTCCTCCCATCCTCTTTCTAGAAAAAAAAAACACAAGTTTCAAAAGCGAATCCTTTGATTAAAATTTGTTGATGAAATTTAATTAAATTAACGAAAAAAAACAAAAAGGGATTCCGCGATTTTAAAACTTGGATTTTTTATTGGGGGGAGAGGGGGTAGGATAGGCCAAAAATCAATTTTTTCGCAAATTCCAAAATTCAAATTTTCTTTACCAAAGTATTCCTGTTAAGGCCCCTAGCCTGAATAAATTTGGTGTGGTTCCCATCTCCCAGATTTTACATATAGTAATTTAAAAGTATTATCTACGCCAGTGTCCCGCACACAATTATTACAATGTGAGAGAAAATTTGTATGTAAGGTTTAACAGGAACTTATCTTAATTTGATAACAAATAATTTTTTTTTTTTTGTAAAATTCTTAAAAACTTTTAAACTGTTAAAACCCTTTTTTTTCACCCTTTCGGGGTCATCCCACCCAGGTCCGACGACCGCCCCCTAGGTGGTGCACTGCAGCCTGAAGGCTTATTGTACCTTGACCCCTACTCCTTCTCATTCACACACCATTCATTCCATAACTTGGATGGTTGTTGCTCGGTCCGCATCCCCGAGCAGAACACCGTGTGCCGTTGCCCAAAACACCGCCGTTGCCGGATACCATCCAAATTATGGGCGCGCATTTCACTGCTTAACTCCGGAGATCGACGCTTGCCGATACAACCGAAGCAGCCACAAGCGCACTTTGACACCTCTGTTTTTATGTGTGTTAAGCGATTACTCTGTCAGTTGTGGACCGATACTTTTTTAATTAAAACACTGCACTTCCGCGGTGGTCAGGATCGCGAAAGACAAAGGTACTAGAATTATTTTTCAGGTAAAGCTGCCTCTAGTAGATTTATGCTACCTATGCTGGATGTTTAAACAATCAAGGTAGTAAATGTAATGACAAAATATATTTATTTTGTCATGTCGTAGTCATTTAGCTAATAGTTCATATTTTTATTTATTTATTTATTTTTTAATTGCGTGTATTTTATTTTTGTGGGTCGGGTGTTTCCGTTTATACACACCTTATACCTATTAAGGGTAGCATGTTGTTTTGTGTAAAGAGTTTAAGTAAGAGAAAAAAGGTACTAGTCCTGTATTTTTAGTGGATGGTCACCAATTAAATGTTATTAATGAAGAACTAAAAAAAAAAATCATATTTTTAAAGAAATTAAACCGTCTTAAAAAAATTAATAAAATTTACTAAAAAATTATAATAATTATTAAAAAAATAGAAAAATAAAAGTCGGGTAATACCATTTCGCTAGACTACTAAATGGTAATAACTAGATACACAAAAAAATTATACTTTAATACCATATCTCATTAAAGACATTTTACACCCCTTATTTTGCAATTCCGTTGTGGTTAATGTTATTCTGAGACTGCGCAGTAACGCAAACATGATCCGTTATCGTTATTAACCATACCGGACTCCTTTAATTACGGATGAATACCGAAGATCTTATCGTTATCGTTATCGTTATTGTTAAACTGCGTGGTTGCCGGATTGTAGAAATTTTAATATCAATTATTTAAAAGGTTAAAATTTTAATGCCGTATTAATTAAAACATCATTTATACATAGGCTCTAATTAGCGAAAAATCTATAGCAGTAATAAAAATCAAATAGTGTTAAGAAATTAAAACGGACTTGCACTTTTACGGATATTCTAAATCAGTAATTAATTTAGATGTTACAATCTGGCACACTTGCTTTTTATTCTACTACCAAACCTAACCTTACTTTTTGTGTTTTGCTTATACTATATTGTTTGCGTTTACTTTAAAAAACGAAATGAACAGAAGTGTTTGCATATATTTAAATATCAATTTATATTTTATGAAGAATAAAAGTAAATACTGATTTTTCGTTAACTTTAAAATCGGTGAACCACAGAAAAAAATAAGGTTATGTGTCGAAAGCGCAGACGCAAGATAAATTTCTTAAAAGAGGCTGCAAAATCTCTGTCTAAAACTGCTGCCGTAATCGTTATGTTAACGATAACCATAAGGAGGCCAAAAAAGTCTGTTATTTTAAGAGGTCCAAAATGTCTCTATTACCCGACATAATTTTTCTATTTTTTTAATTTATTATTTTTAAATTTTTAGTGAGTTTTATTTATATTTTTGAAGTTAGTTTAATTCTATTTTTTTTTAAATATTTATTCTGGTATAAAGAAAATTAATATGTAGTCAGTAACTTGACAATAAATGTCCCATAACGAACTGGAAAAACATAAATCACACATGTTGTCACCTTGTAATTAAATAGGCACTTTAATTATGTATTTATTACTTTTAAAATGTCTGAAAACTCCACAAACATTTGTATTATATGATAAATTATTATTCAATGCAGCAGTGTTCACAACTGTTAAGTATCATAAGTATCAGTGACTTAATTGTTGATTTTATTTACTTAAATGCATTTATACAGGGTGCTTTAATTAGAAAACTGTAAAAAGTGTAAAATAAACTTTTCCTTTAATACTTTTACTATCAATATCAATGTATAATAGTAGGGGAGCCCACGATGCTAAATGGGGATTTACTCGAGCGTCATGGAGACTTAACGGGTTGCAAAGTTAGATGATAAGAAGAAAAAATGTTATGCTGCTTCCAGACTTGCAACAATTTGCCGCGCCGAATAGCGCGCCACATAGCACCACACCACATAGCGCGAACGTGGACGAAATTCACGTCGGTTCAAGGGCTTAGGGAATATTTTCGTAGTGATTCAGACCGAGATAACGAGAAGCGACAGCTAGGCCTCCCGGCAAAATCGTTTATCTATAGAGCATGCGCGAACTAAGGTGTGTTTCCGTCAAACATATCAGCTGTTTCCTCTTTCTACTTTAGTTAGCGACCTTATGTGCTTTGGAATTTTGGAAATTAGTTTGAGAGCGTAGTTGTGAAGAAATTTTGAGATTTGTATACCTATCCTGAATATAATATATTTTCTAAACTATTATCATGTCAGGATATCATTGTGCTTACCGCAGTTGCCCATCTAGAACAAAAGTAGGAATAATCTTTTTTTCTTTTCCCAGGGACCATTTTTGGTATGTATAAACATGATCGTCTAATAATTACTCATATACAACAGAATACCACATTATGTCTGAAATAAAATCAAGAAACTTTTGTTGTTATTGATTTGCATAAAGGAATAGGTGACTAAAAAAGCAAAAAAAAACTTGGTTTATGCAGAAAAAATTAAATTTGGTTTTAGCTATTAGTTTTAACTTTAGCCTCAATATTTTCATGGGTTTATGCAGGTTAATTTTAAACTAGAAAAATGCTTTTCAGAAATTAAAGCCTTTTGGAAATTTGATCTTGTATTTGATACTGTACTTAAAACTTAGCTTTAATAATAAATAAACGTTGAAAATTGGAATGATTTCTTCAAAGCGTCAAAATTTGAAAACCACATAACCTTACAATTTTTCTCAACTTAAAGCTTGGTTTATTCAGAAAAACTTAAATTTAGTATATTAGTATTAGCTTTAACTTTAGCCTGAAATTTGTTCATGAGTTTATGCATATAGGTCATAATTTAATTTTAACCTAGAAAAATATTCTTCAGAAATTTAAGCCTTTTGAAAATTCGTTTCTGCGTTCGACACTGTTCTTCAAATTTAGCTTCAAAAATGCATAAATGTTAAAAATTAAATGTTTTTCTTTGAAGCGCTAATTTTGAAAAACCACATAACCTCACCAATTTTCTTTAACTTTATTCTAGAGAAAATTTTAAATTTACAGAAATTCTAGGTCATTTCTTAATACCAATGATAATGTTAAGCTTTTGCGCACCCTTCACAAAAACTCAAAATTTTCTCTTCGTGAGTCGTATTTCTTTTACAAGCAATTTTTTTTTGCAGTTGCAGTTGTGCTCCTGTAAACCCTATATCCGTGAAGTCTGAAGTAAATTTTTAGGCTTCCTCTTAGCCTATCCTATTGCACTTGCTTTAAAAAAAAACATTTTGCGTTAACTATGATGCATTCACTTGGACTCCTATACCATGAAGCACAATATTTCGTAGCAAATAGAAAAAATAAATCATAATTAAGTAATATGTAGAAATTAAAAAAAATCAAGTACATTAGGCCTCGGACTAACTTCGCCGAACAATTTCATTATTTTTCTCAGTGTAGAGACTATTTGTTTACAACTAGTAGTTATTTTTCTCATAAATAAGGTGTGTTTACGTCAACAGTGTCAAACTCGAGGTTATGAAAATCAGACACCAAAACTTCAAAGGAGCCGACGTTAATGTCGCTTCTCGTTACTGCTTTTTCTCGGCTCTGTATCCGAGAAGAAACATAACATTCAGAGCTTGTCGGTTTTTAGCATCGCGGAGCGCGCAAATAGGTTGATTTGTTTGGACGGATGTTTGGCGCATTGTTGCAAGTCTGGACGCAGCTTTATATAAGTTTACAACCCCTCCCCCTAGAAACACCGTTTAAATATTAAAATTAAAAACCCTGCCCCCACGGTGAGATTAAGTGAGATTCTACTCGACCCCCTTCTCCTCCTTCTAAATGCCTTACGTAATTTATGGATGCCCCTTATTGCATTTTAATAAAAATTGGTTTAAAAATTGCTTTTTACTTTTAATTTAATAAAAAGAAAATTTGCCTGTTAAACTCTATTTTTTTGCAAGAGATAGTAATAACAATGTCTCGGGACGGTTAGAAGGTTGTAAACCATAGGCGCACCAGTCTCTGTGTAAAGAACAGGTAGAAATACACCGAATTGCGTTAAATAAGGATTATAAATTTTATATATATTTTAGTATCTGCAACGTATGTGCAACTGAGTGGTTATAAATTGTTAGAGTATTGTTCAAAGTATTACAGTATTGTAAAAATGGCTTCTCCGCAGAAACGCGCATGTCTCGACCATTTAACTGTAAACGAAAAGCAGATTGTTAAAAACGTATTCGATTATACAGGGTGCGGCAGAATGGACTACCACATTTGGGTAGCAAATAAAAAGTCTACTATAAAATATGAAGCTAAACTTTTATTATTTTCAAAAAGAGCACACTTTAAGGTTTTTTTAACTATGTTTTCAAAATTATATCGTGTAAGTGACGGCCGTTAGCAGCGACACACATGCGAAGGCGTTCCTAGAAGTTCCGCATCACTTTTATCACCGTGTTTTGAGGAATAGCAGCAGTTTCATCTCGGATCGCTGTCTTGATTTAGGAAAGTCAAGAACCAGTTGCCCTTAAGTTAGCAACCTATTTAAAAATTGTTTTCCGGTCTGGAACAGAGGCATTCGGAGGCAGGAAGCGCGTACAAAATGCTCTTTAAGCTGGCTTAAAAAGACATTCAATCCTGGTTGATGCAGCAAAATATTGAACATCCTACAGATAGTGTTAAACTAGAGTTGTTGCAGCTAGTAAAAAGTGAAGTCGCCACAAATAAAGCTAAGTACACACGTTTTGTAATTGATGAAATAGCCAAGAAACAAAATATAACTGTATATCGGCTGCCACCTTATCACTGCGAACTAAACCCCATAGAACTTATATGGGCACAAAAGAAAGGTGAAGTAGCCAGAAATAACACTACGTTTAAACTAGTAGATATATAAAAAAACTATTTCAAATTGCCATATCTAATGCTTCCCCAGAAAACTGGAAAAAATGTGTCGAACATGTATTAGAAGTAGAAAATAAAATGTGGTCTTTGGATAATAATAGTAGATACAACTGTTGAACCTCTAATTATACAAGTAGACTCATATGACTCAAGTAGTGATAGTATGTCAGATATGGAAGAATGTGAATAACTAGATGTAGATTATGTAGCATATTTAATTAGGTATAGATTATATTTTAAATAATTATTTTTTGACTATGCATTTTTAATGTGTATTATTTTCTTAATAAAATGGTTATTATTAACTATAATTATACCAACTGTACAATATTTATATACTATAAATTTTAAAATAATTCTTTTACACATATAAAAGAAACAAGATTTTCATTTTACCTAAACTGTTTAAAAAGGGTAAGTTCCCAAAAATAAACTCAAGCGCACCGCCACTGTCAAGGTTTTTATCACATTATTCCCACGTAAATACGAGTAAACATCTGTTATTCCTTTGTATTTGACCCAAGAGGTTGACGAATATTAGAGCGGGGTCTGCCGGCCTAAAATTATGATGCCTTATCAGTACATTACAGGTAGAATTGAAGAAAATATTTATACTCGGACTAACACAGAAAGCGAATTGCCATAAAATTAAATGATTTATTATTCTCGCTTGCAACGAAACAGGGTATAGTTTCGGTATGGCGTTCTATGGATTTTTTTTTAACGGTATGTGTTAACATAAAATAATAATTAATAATATCATATTATTGATCGCGCCTCGCACAGTTTAAATTAGATAACAATTATTTTAGCAAATTTATAAAAGCTATCAAAGGTCACACACGCGAAATGCTAAGTCTAAAAATAAAAGCTAATTAAAAATAATTTAATTAAAAATAAAACAATTCACAGCAATCTAGTATACTATTATTAAAATTATTATCAAATCAAAACAGAAGTGTTAATTTAGAAAGGAAGATGTCCTGTTTTAAATACACTTATTATGCCCGGTGGACCAACTTCTTGCGACCACTGAGAGGCCACTTATGAAAATAAAGTCAGGTGTATTGTAAAAAAATATTAAAAATATAATAGTAATAATATCAATATATCAATAGTTTGGAACACATTTCTTTTTGTACAAAGCATTAATATATAATTATGAATATACAAATATCGACTTTTAAAATTGTAATTTAATAATAAAATTAAGTATTTTATATAATATGAACGTGATATATCAGATGTGTGATTATGTCGATTATTTTGGACACTAACCAGAACTTTTTAATTTTTATTAAAATATTTCAGACGAAAATGATGACGACTTTAACCACAAAAACATTCTGTATTACACAAATTTATTTTACATTTCTTGACGCGGCGGTGGTAAACGGGGCGCAAGGCCTTTACTAAAGTTTTATTGAACAGGTAAATGGGGCGCAGGGATCTTGGGGTCAATAAGATCATATAGGTAAACGGGGCGCAAATGTTTTCTTTAAAGTAAAGGTATCGAAATAAAATGTTGGTCTATTTTTAAAAATGTTATTAATTACGAAACATTTATTGCATCAAAAAATATTTACATTCTTTTGTTTACTGTCTTTGGAAAATGTAAAATTTTTGTAGGCTATTAAATCTTTTCCACTCACACTTTCACTTACTGATACCGACATTTTCTCACTATTAAAATCTTGAGCGGAAATCTTTTCGCACATCTATTCACTATTACAATGAGAACTGAACTGATTAAGTGGTATACAAATTATTAGTGTCAATTATAGGAATTCTTACCTGCCCTGACCCACATCCCCTCTCGGGAAGGGCTGGCGCCCCATTTACCTATGATATAAACGTAACCTTACAGGCGTGCAGGTAAAAGAGATATTTTCGCGCCCCGTTTATCTCCGTCCTCTTGACGTATTCTGATCTATTGTGTAAAAAATGTAGGTATTGACATTTTGTTACCTCAAGTTAACTGTGAGCGATCACTAAGAACTAAAAATTTTGAAGAATAGGCTAAGGTTAGCGATCGTACGGATTTGCTAGATTATAAGTATAAAATTCAATAAAAAGATGACGATATTAGAGATAATTTATGTTCTACTTCAAGTTAATAAGTTCAAAAATGTTATGTAAATTCCCATACTGCATACATAATGTAAGAACAAAAGTCTTCCTACACCATTTCAAGCACCATTTACTTTGTATATATTTTTTGGAATATAATTAGCCAAATAACCAAATTTAAAAATAATAATAGAAAGATCCGCCTTTTTACAATTCTGCATATTTTCCTTAGTCCCATACAAAAATAATATCTTACCATTGGTTAATCATATATTAAAACTCTAAGGAAGTTTTTTTGTAGAAAATTGAATGCCCTTAAAAAATGTATTTTAATATTTTTTGATAAGTCTAACCATTAAATAGATATGCATGGTCAACTATTAAAGAATTCTAAGAAAAATAACTATTTTCTTTAGAATTTTGTAACTTACAAAAAAATAATTATTGGCTATTAAGTTTCTACTATTTCTATCGCTCTACAAAACAGGGCTCTTATACTATTTGAGTAAGTTACAAAATTCAAAACAAAAAGTTTTTTTTTTCTTTAATTTTTGACCTTAAATATATTTTTATTAAATAGCTTTTAAAAAATATATATATCTCAACAGTTTTACTGCATGATTAACGAATGGTAAAATACAATGTACCCAAGATAAGGATCCTAAGCATGGGAATCTTAGTACCTATTGGAGATACAGCTTAGGTAAAATTAGGAAAAAGTTGTGTTTTTTAAAGCTTATTAACATGCTGTTTAAAAATTAAAAAAAAATTATAGCCTGCTGCGATATTTGGCAAAAACGAAAATTTGACTATATCGATTTTATTTTTTTCTGACTTTATTTGACGAGATATGAAAAAACAATAAAACACTTTTTCATTGGCACTCTTTAGCTACTACATGATAGTGTTTTTAGATTTTATATCCGACGTTTCGTTTTCAAGAAACCATCATCAACTTCATTTTTTATATGGCTTAAAAAAAAGTACACCATGTATCTGATCCCATTTTTTATTATAAATTCAACGATGTATCACATGTCATATTTTAAATTTTAGTTAAAAGAAAAATTCCATTTTTTATATTTTTTAAAGGTATTTTTAAGTAGACCTTGCAAACAAATGCTTTGACGTTTGTACCTGTTACCGTGTCTGTAACATAATTTATTATTATGATAAAATAGTAATTGTCGTTGTTACCCTGTTTGTCGAGTTAGAAATAGAAAAAATGCGTTTATTCTTTTAACTAAAATTAAAAATATGGCATGTGATACATCGTTAAAAAAAATTTGTAATAAAAAATGGGATTAGACACAGGATGTACGTTTTTTCGAGCCATATAAAAAAAAGTTGATGATGGTTTCCATCATGTAGTAACTAAAAGGTGCCAATAAAAGAGTGTTACTTTTTTTATATCTCTTCAAATAATGTCAGAAAAAATAAAATCGATATAGTCAAATTTCCGTTTTTGCCAAATATCTCAGCAAGCCATGAAAATTTTTCAAGTTTCTAAACGGCATGTAAATAAGCTTTAAAAATACAACTTTTTCCCAATTTAACCTAAGCTGTATCTCCAACAGGTACTGAGATTCCCATACTTAGGATCCTTATCTTGGACACCATGTATAAATTGTTTTCTATGGAACTGAAACGAATGCAAAACTGTAATAAGGCTGATCTTCCTATTAAAATTAAGAGCCTATTGTTGTTAAGCATTTTCTGGAGGTGCCTAGAAAACAAAATAAAAATAATCATGTTTTTACCCACCCTAACATACACATACATAATGTTTGTTCCTAAGGAATTGTATAATAATTCCCCGTTAATAAAGCAATAACGTCACATAGTTATGAGTGCAGCTACAGCGCCTAGGCAACATCTACGTCATCCGTATCAAATTAATAAGCAAAACATGTTATGTAGTTGCAAATTTAAATTGAGAGTGTATTTCTCCAAAATTAGAATCTAATAGGTCTATTTTTGTTTCACCTTACACATTTTTGAATTATATCATTTATTAACGTAGCTTAAAATAATTTGTTTACTCTCCCGTTTAAAGACAAAGATATCAAATCAGTTTATTGGTGTCAACATACAAACAGTATTTACACAAGTCAAATGTACACAAAAATAGCTAAAATATTAAAAGTAAAGTATATATATATATATATATATATATATATATATATATATATATATATATATATATATATATATATATATATATATATATATATATATATATATATATATATATATATATATATATACATATATATATATACATATATATATATATTATATATATATATATATATATATATATATATATATATATATATATATATATATATATATATATAGAATATATAGAAAGAGAAAACAAGTCTACAGTCATCCCTGTAACACAATTCCCCCATTATTCTAATTGCCCTTCTTTGCAAAGCAAACAATCTCTTTGTGTGTGGAGCATGCCCCCATGCTAGAATAGCATACGTGGCTACTGGATGGAACATACCAAAATATGCTGTTTTCAGAGTATTGTCAGAAGAACAATTGGCAAGGGAACGAAGAGCATATATGGTGCTCCTAAGCTTACCAGCCACAGCATCAATGTGAGAGTGCCACTGAAGAAGGGGATCTAGCTGAACTCCTAAAAATTTAACTGTAGACTCCATTGGTGTTTCAGTTTGTCTTAAGGTGAAGATGACCCTATTAGTTTTATCTGCATTTAGATGTAATCGGTTCGTGTTAAACCATTCCTCAACTCTATTCTGCAGAAAATGCATTCTCATCTCCGCCTGCTCAAGGGTATCACCCACACATGCAACAGTTGTGTCGTCAGCAATAAGTGTGTATTTTGCCAAAAGTTCAATAAATGGCAGATCATTTATATAAATTAAGAATAATATAGGACCCAGTACTGAGCCCTGGGGCACTCCTATGGTGATTTCACTTTCGGCTGACGACACACCTCCCACACTCACAACCTGTCTCCTGTTGGTTAAATAGGATTTTAATAGTGCAATACTATCAGAAAAGAAACCATACTCCTTAAGTTTGCACAGCAGTATATCGTGAGTGACACAATCAAATGCCTTGCTTAAATCACAAAACAAGACACTGCTAAATGCTAAGTCATTAAATGACTCGAACAAGAAGGTGACCAGGTCGAGGATTGCCATAACTGTGTTTTTATCTTTCCTAAAACCAAACTGGCAGGATGTAAACAAATTGTTGCTGTCAAAATATTTTATTATATTATATAATATTACGTAATGCCACAGAGGGGCAACATGCGAAAAAAAATTATCAGAAATTTTTGAGGGCGCCGGATTAAGATAGGTTAAGTTAATTATATGCTAAAAAGTTTATATTTCACTAATCTGACATTTTGAGAGTGACGTAAAGAAACAGGAGGGCTACAAAATTGTAAAAAAACGGCATTATCGAGGGTGGCTATTTTTTAGTATTTTAAAGGAAACGATTCAAGGATAACGAAAATATATATTCTGACGATTTCCACAAGCAGAAATAAGAACAGTATTTTTTGACATATTTAAAAATCGACAGCTGCTTCCCCTACCGATGGAAAGAGTAATAGTATTTCAAATAGATACTGGATACGGCTTTGTTTATGGCGTTGCTGCAAGGCAATTGCCAGCTCAATGTGGTGGGAAAAGCTGGATTCCGCTCCCAGAAATTCCGGTTTAAAAAATTCAAATATTTAAATCAATAATAGCGATAAACTTCTGAACATGCATAAATGTGACTGTTAAGCCAGCGGCTGCTACTGGTATCGCGCATAACCGTCACTTTCCCTACTGACGTCTTTCCTCAAGGCGTGCGCACCTCTTCGACCATACGAAGACACCATGTGTTCAACACCAAAACGAAAAAACCTCAGGCTTTGGGTATCTTCACTCACAGCGCTTAGCCCCAGAAGAAAGAAGCCCCAATTTAGCGTGAATCTTTTCTCGATCCCCAAGGGTACAGCTTCAATCGCCTACCCGGGAAGTCTATGTAGACTTCTACGACGTAAACGTACCGCACTACTCGAAGACCGCGGAAAGAGTGATTTCAAAAAGAGATTTCTCCGTTTCTAATCCATATATTTTTAATTTCTAGGTGTTACTATACTGCTTGAGCAATGGGTTTTGGTATATCGGCCAGTAATAGAATAACAAAACAAGCACTATTAGTCACCCATGTTTACATGCCGGTATTTAGTTAGACTGTCTCTTTTCCTTACATTGCCTATGTGTTATATTATTAAGATGATCCGGTATATAATTTTTTTTTAAGTTTTTAGTTTTGTTGCTAGCTGATACTTCTCATTCTATTAGGTTTATTTATTTTAGAATGAGCTGTATGTTACTAATCGAGCCCGTATAATACGTAATTCGCCATTTTGCGGTGGCGGCCATTTAGAATTTATTTTTTTTTAGTGACCTCTATTTAACCCTTTCATTTTTTGATATAACGTATGTCCTAAAAGTTTTGGCACACTCATTGTCTTTAATTTTAACAAAAACAAAATAATATCAAGTTGCCTTTGAAAACAAAAAGTTTATTTACTTTATTTACTGTTAGTTGAGATTTATTTATTTTGAAGTTTTCGCTTTAAGATGTCGTATAAATTAGAAATAAGAAAAAGTATCTACAAGTTAGTTGGGCGGATACCCAAAGCTGAAATCTGTCGAATATTCCAGAATGAAAACATTTCACGCAGAACCATTTATAGAACAATAGCGGAGTGCGAGCAGGGAATACCATGTCTGAATCTCCCAAAAGTGGAAGACCACGTGCATTTACCGCACAGAGGTCAAAGAGATTGGTGAGAAGAGCAAAAACCAGATTTGAATGTCAACGAGGAGACTGGCTAGGCAATACAGATCTTCTAAGAGTACGATATCGTTGGAATTGAGGAGGAATGGTCTTAAATATCGAAAGAGACGTAAGTGCCCCAAATACTCTCAAGCGCAGCTTCTTCGTATACCAAGATGTTGTCGTCAATTGAGGCGGGTGCCAAAACTTTTAGGACATACGTTATACCCATATTCAGGTTGTTGCAGGGCCGTATTAACTGTTTGAGGCGCCCTAGGCTAGAATTCCCGGAGCGCCTATTTTCCACAAAAATTCGAAGAGCAAAAAAAGGGTCATTCCCTCCTTTTCGCGTCTATTTACCTATTTCATTCCAAAGCACCTTATTCACACAGAAATTAGTCACCAAAAATCCCAATTTAACCTAAACTTTTTTAAAAACTCCCCTGTCTAGCACCTATTACTCCCCTGTCTGGCGCCTATTTTTTCGTGGCGCCCTAGGCTGTAGCCTAGTCAGCCTAATGGATAATACGGCCCTGGGTTGTTGTGAAGTAATTAAAATCCGCATTTTGTAACGGCGGCCATCTTGGATTTATAATCATAAAGAATGTATTATATTGTATTTTCATCAAGATTAGGAGTGTGTACCAAACTTTGTATCGATCTGCCGTCAAGAGGGAGATCAAATTCCAATTACTAAATTATATTAAAAAAATTCTTATCATCTCAGCTTTGCGACCTAAAAGGTTTTTATGGCGCTTAAGTAAATCCCTATTTAACATCGTGGGCTGCCCTACAATAAATATTGTTAATTCATTTAAAATATTTTTGTTGTATACAGACTTTTAGTATTGTACTGATTTTAAAGTTCTGTGTATATCTTACTTCTACCCTTTTAATTAAGCAATAAAAAATGAAAATTTAATTACTTATTCATTTGTATGACCAACAATTTCACATAAACTTAATTTGTTGCTACTTTGTTGTTTTTATTAGTCGAAAATATTGTCTGAAAAACAACGTGCCAACAATTAATCATTTTTTATTATAGGTTAAGACTTTATTGGCTGCAAGGTAACATTTATTTAAATTATTACAACAAATTTAAATTTTTATATAGTTTGGGTTAATAAAAATTATGTGACATGCGATTATTTGCAGCGATTAAAATAAATTAACCTTAAAAAGTAGCGGTAATGCACTTTTATTTATTACCCACCTCAAATTCTCGCAGCAAATAAAAAGATCTTTATAGAGTAAAAGGTAGTTCATACAGACGCGAAAAGCGAATTGCGAAAGCAAACATTTGGCCAAAAGATTCGCGTTTTTTTTTATGTTTATACAGCTGCAAAATTTGCCGAAATTCTAGGCAACAACATAACCTACAAATTTCTAAATTGTTTTTATTTTGGTGGTGACGCTACACTTGGGTTCTTTTAAGATTTTCTTGGTTTTTCCTTTTATTAATAAAACATTTCTTTGTTGTGATAAATAAAGAATATAGTACATTTATTTGGCAACGAAAATGTAGAATCGCTGTAAATTTATTATAAATAAAAAGTACTAAAAAAGTTAAGTTATGTTAATATAAATTATTCAAATCAAAAAGACAAAATACTTAAGAAAATAAACACAAAAATAACGTTCCAAACAGCTAATAGAATGTCATAAAAATAACAATAAAGAAAATTGGAAAATTCGCCAGAAATTGAAATAATATCAAGTGTCCTGCCCACTAGATTTTAAATCTTGCGAATTCGCAACATCTTTAAACTATAACTTAATTTTAAATCAGCCGCCTTTAATTTTTATTTGAAATTGACCAATGAGAATGAAATTCGCGATTCGTAATTCGCTTTTCGCGCCTGTATGAACTAGCTTTAGGATCCCGTGAGCGACAGCCCTTCGTTATTTTGTAAAAGCTGAAAGTTTCTTAGCGCATGCTCCAACATAGGTAGAAGTAATTATGATTCATATTGGCTTTGGCAGATACCAGGAACCAAAGGTTAATAAATTGAGACTTAACTTTTTCAATGTTTAACTTAATTTCTTATATGTTACCCATTTAAAGATATTTTCTCAGTCGCCAGAGAGTTTTGACAGTTCAAACCGCTTGGTATACAAGCATTTTGAGTTGGACGAATGGTCCGAAGACGTCCAATATTTTTCTTATTTGACAATATATGACCAAATGTCTTATATAGGAATTAAAGGGTTTTCAAATAGGCAAGCTCTAAAAATATTTGTACGTATACAATGTGTCTAAAAAAAGTTATTGCTCTAATGTTAGTTTCTTCAAAAACAATGTTTAGAACCTGCTTATTTAATCCCTACAACTCTTATATAAGACCTCCTAATATATCTTGTTAAAAAGAGAGAAATATTTTTATCTGCCAAGGAGTTGAAAATGTAAAAACTATCTCTTGACTGAGAAAATATCTTCTTATAGGTACCCAAGTAACATACATATGTATACAATTCAGCTTGTACAAAATGACAAAAGTTAAGTTTTAATTATTTACCTTTTGGTTCCTGGTACCTGCCAAAGCCACTGTGAGTCAACCTTCATAGTCTCTCATCGCTTCTACTTATGTTAAGAGCATGCGCTGAGAAACTTTCAGCTTTTACACAAAAACGAAGGTCCGCTGCAGGCTCTTGAACTATTATGGATATTTGGCAATATTGGTTTAAAGCTGGCAACACCGCACATTTTCAAGTTTAACGTGATCGTTGGTAGGGCGGCAAATTTGAAACACGCAATATGAAATGTCAAAAGTGTATTTGTTTTTTTTCGTGCCGTTAATCAAATTTTATCGACCAATTTTAAAGATTGCAAATTAATGTATGTTTT
Source organism: Listronotus bonariensis (assembly GCA_014170235.1). Classification (NCBI taxonomy): domain Eukaryota; kingdom Metazoa; phylum Arthropoda; class Insecta; order Coleoptera; family Curculionidae; genus Listronotus; species Listronotus bonariensis. The sequence continues at coordinate 18,350 of JACEGR010004785.1, read as the reverse complement.
TTAAAAACTGTTAGTACAAGATCCGAATAGGATGCGGCCTTTACCCATCTGTTTACCAAATAAAACTGTTTCATATTAAATATAGTATTTAATTTCTAAATGTGTCGCCATAGGGTTGCCTAAAAAATTATAGGCTATATTTAATTTACAAAAATATCCCTAAAATTTGTGATGCACCTTGTATAATGGCAACACCTATTTTTGCATGAAATATGTATGAAATGTGGCAGAATATGCAAGACTAAATTATAGATTTGAGAAAATACCTTTATATTTTAATTAATTCCATTGTTGAATTTTTTATTACCGGGGGAAGTTCTTTAAGTGACCTAAAATAAAAATAACACTGGTCTGCAAAAAAATTACCCTTCGAATTATTACACACGATTTTTATAGATTTGATAGTTCTGAATACAGATATCTAATCAAAAAATATGTATCACGTGTAGTTTTTGTATTATATTTCTTTTTCAAAACGAATTTTTACCTTTAAATTCAAATCTCAAATTTTATATCCAAAGAAATAAAAGAAATGGTTTGTCACAAGACCTAAAAATAAATTAAATTCAATAGGCTTATTATTAGTAACATTATACTTTGTTGTTTTCTTTCTTGTGTTATTTTTTGCAAGGATTTTACAGCAAATCAACCAACAAAAGTATATGTATTTGCAAACATTGCTTCTAAAAATTTATCTTTTTATCACCCTTGTGCTTCTAATATGCAATATATCTTGATTTAGTATATTACATTACAAGGGTGGAAATAGTATATTACATTACAAGGGTGGAAATAGTATATTACATTACAAGGGTGGAAAATGACCTATTTCACACGAGTGGGAATATTGTTGCACGAGGCGTCAGCCGAGTGCGACAAACCCACGCGTGTAAGAAAGAGATTTTTACAGAAGTAATGTACACTATTTTTCCTACGACCACAAGTTATTCACCAAAAAAACAATAAAAGTTGTTTGTCTTCACGGAAAAAATAAGAAAACAATTGAAAACTTTGCATCACTAGGGTGATATATACTTTTCCTTACTGCGATATATTATACTGTTTAACAATATTTTTATATCAAAAATCACCTACCTAGTCGCTTTTTATTATTTAAGAATTAAAAAAGGTCCGCATTAAAAAATATTGCATTGCTTTTTCAATGTAAATCCCGTTAACAGCCTAATAACTCCAAATTTATTTGAAATAACAATGACAGCGATGACAGCTTTATATTATACTTTGCAACACTAGTGTTGTAAAGTACTTTGAAACACTAGTGTGATCAAAGGCATTTTCTATGCATGAAAACAGTGTGCTATTTACTATTTTCACATGTGGTCGTAGGAAAATGACTTATTTCACACGAGTGGGAATATTGTTGCGACAAACCCACGCGTGTAAGAAAGTGATTTTCACACAAGTAATGTACACTATTTTTCCTACGACCACAAGTTATTTACCAAAAAAACAATAAAAGTTGTTTGTCTTCACGGAAAAAATAAGAAAACAATTGAAAACTTTGCATCACTATATACTTTTCCTTACTGCGATATATTATACTGTTTAACAATATTTTTATATCAAAAATCACCTACCTAGTCGCTTTTTATCATTTAAGAATTAAAAAAGGTCCTCATTAAAAAAATATTGCATGGCTTTTTCAATGCAAATCCCATTAACAGCCTGATAACTTCAAATTTATTTTAAATAACAATGAGAGCGATGACAGCTTTATATTATACTTTGCAACACTAGTGTTGTAAAGTACTTTGCAATACTAGTGTGATATAAGGCATTTTCTATGCATGAAAACCGTGTGCTATTTACTATTTTCACATGTGGTCGTAGGAAAATGACTTATTTCACACGAGTGGGAATATTGTTGCGACAAACCCACGCGTGTAAGAAAGTGATTTTCACACAAGTAATGTACACTATTTTTCCTACGACCACAAGTTATTCACCAAAAAAGAATAAAAGTTGTTTGTCTTCACGGAAAAAATAAGAAAACAATTGAAAACTTTGCATCACTATATACTTTTCCTTACTGCGATATATTATACTGTTTAACAATATTTTTATATCAAAAATCACCTACCTGGTCGCTTTTTATCATTTAAGAATTAAAAAAGGTCCTCATTAAAAAAATATTGCATGGCTTTTTCAATGCAAATCCCATTAACAGCCTGATAACTCCAAATTTATTTTAAATAACTATGAGAGCGATGACAGCTTTATATTATGCTTTGCAACACTAGTGTTGTAAAGTACTTTGCAACACTAGTGTGATATAAGGCATTTTCTATGCATAAAAACAGTGTGCTATTTACTATTTTCACATGTGGTCGTAGGAAAAAACATTTAACCATGTTCATCTTATACTGCATCCAGATTATCAAGGAAGAAAATCAAAAAAATTGAAAAATAAATTTTAAAGAACACATTATTTTATTTTGGAGTATTATTAGAAGTTCAAAAATAATGAATAATTTGTTGGTAGTTTTTATGTTTTTATTATTATTTTTTAATTGTAATAAAGATCAATTTAATACTAAAAAGCCACAAACGTTATACAAGTAAGGACGGCAATCAACTATCGCTGTCTGAACGCGTCGTTTAAATAGCGTGCGAGCAACAAAAAAGGAGAATAATAGAAAGTGAGACCGCAGTGATGACCGCCTGGCATTTTTATTATTGACGTTTAGTCTACCGTTCTAGAAAACCATTTTATAATATTTTTAAAATCGTCGTATTTAATAATTTTATTAGTGATATTACAGCATTAAATTATTATGGTAAACGTAAAATTTACACGTAAAGTTCCCATGGTATCTTGTACTACCATTTATAGAATAATGATATAGGTATCACTTTTTGCATCTCGTCCTTTCAATTTTATTAAATTTACTTTTAAACATGAGTCTCATTATTTTCATAATAATCCAATTGACGGCTTTAGCTGATTTAACTTCAACATGCAATCATTTTCCTTCTGGTACCTATTAGAAACATACATTTAAAGCCATAGCTACTTTTTTATGCCTGTTAATATTTTGTGAATAATGAATCAGCTTTTTGTTATTTGATGATGAACAAGAAATAATCTGTACCTATACACGAAAAACCAGTTTTTCGTGTATAGATATCGTTTGGTGTCCATGTTATCCCGGTATCTATTCTAATGCTGTTTAAATAATTAATAACTATAATTGTTAGCTGGACACTGTTTAATGCTTTAATTATTTGAAACTGGTATTGTAACGCCAGCCTTAGTATATCTTAGTTCATATACTTGCGAAATGCGATTTGTGAATTGTGTTCTGATTGGTCAATTTCTAACAAAACATTCAAAATTCGTTAGAAATTGACCATTCAGAACAGAATTCGCAAATCGCATTTCGCAAGTATATAAACTAAGCTTTACACAAGAATAGGGTTGCCAACCGTCCCGATGGATCGGGACTGTCACATAGATAACCTACATTTAGGTCCGCATTGGCAAGAAGCATTTTTGGATTTTTACGACCTCGCGCATTATACAAATAGACGGGTGGGCAAACATGCGCACTTAAAAGCCTTAGCAAAATACAAACACCGGCACCTCGTACCCTTCGTCCGCGGTCTGACCGTAACGCTCATTAGCTACCGTACTTCGAACAGAAAACCAGGACGCCGTCAACAATTTCTTTCCTATAATGCGTATAGTTTGTTTGGCGCCGGGTGCGTTTACCCCTCAACTGGCTTGGCTTTTGTTTCGCGCAGGTTTATAATATTGGCAATCCATCGAGATCAGTGGACTGTCACCGTTATTAGGCCTTATATCGTGACTTCACGATTTCATAGCCAAAAGTACCGATTTACGATATGGAACAAAATATTTAATTTTGTATTAACTGCTTTATCGTAATTTTTAAAATATGTAAATAGTAATTTTCAATTCCTTTACATAATAATAATTTAGAGAAAATTGTTCATTAAAGTATTGGTAAAATCTGTCGAAGCAATTTTGCAATATCAATATATTTTTTAAAATGCTGATGAATTTTTGTAAATACATTAAAACATAAACAGATATAGTGTACACTTTCCCCCTTTCCCCGCTAATCTAAAAGATACCAAAAATAAAGGTGTCTCGACATTGGCTGGTGAATTTACGGCAACCCTATACACAATAAGCTAGTTTGAATACCGCCATTAGCAACTTTGTTGTTGGTCAAATTAAAAAATTGTTTAAATAGGCAAATAAGTAGCATTTTTAACGCTTTTTCAGGGTTAAAAATTTAAAAAAAAACAATTGACGGTCGTGAATTTGAGTTACAGAGCAAAATGGAAAACTTAGTAATTTTATCACTATTTGAAAAATCTACCAAAAAGCTTTAAAAAAAGTCTACATGAGATATATCCATCAGGTATTATTTAATTATTAATTTTGGAAATATGGCCATCCATCCTCAGTACTGTCCGCCCAGTGAGTCTAGCTTGATCAAAAGAAAAGAATGCGGACAACAAACCTGTTGGTTTTAATATGTTGCCAGTTTTTCATCCTAATTATCCTAATTTATTTTGCAGTATTTTATTTCAATATTTAATATCTGATAAGGTACCTGTTTTAATTTGGTTATTGTTGTTATTTTGGATTCCATAAAATGATTTTATTTTATCGCATATTACATCATTTTCTCAAAAGTACCATATATAATAATAACTATGGTTAAATACATATGTATATCGCCTCAACATATACCCACGCTTTCAATAGTTTGGCAACAATGCATTTCTGCGAACAGAAAGCCTTTCACAGATTGGTGGCCGTCGGGACGAGCTTCCAAAGCAAAGTTGAATGATATTCAAGGATGTAAACTTCGTTCCCTGCCCCTTCACACTCGGTGGGCTAACAGTAGTTTAATAGTTAACTAACAAGTTTTAAATGAGACACCCTGTATATTTTATCACCAATTTAATAGTATTATATATATAGTATAATAGTATAGTTACATTTGATGTGTCTATTTCCTTTAGTTTTGGAAATATGACCATCTAAAAATTATGTCAAATTTTTAATGTTTCTATAGCCCCAATAATAAGATATAGGCACTAAGCTTCGTGTCGTAAAAAAACGTAATGTTAATATCTACTACTTCTTTTAGATTTGGATGGCCATATTTCCAAAACTATAGTAGATAAAAATATTAAATAGGGCTTTTTTTAAATATTATTGAAATACCTTTAAAATGGTGATACAATATAGAGGAAGTTTTATTTAAAAATGCTAATTTACTATTTAACTCCTGAGTATGGCCATATCTCGGAAACTAGTTTAACAGTAAATATATCACATGTGGAGTTTTTTAAACTCTTTGGGAGTTTGACGTAAAATAACATTTTTTAAAATAAAATACCCTGTATATTATATTAAAAAGTAAATTTTAAAAGATTTACTTCGTTGGATATGTCTAACTTTTAGAGTTTTAAAAATATGGTCATCCAACTTATTATTATATCTACGGGACTGTAGATATATATCATAAAAAAATACTAATTTATGTAACAAGTGTATAAAGTGATATTTTTTTTTAAGAATGGGAAGTTTGACACTACGAGCCGTTAGGCGAGTACGCCAATCCCATGAGTAAAAAAAGACATTTTATGCATGTGTTACATACTATATTTTTTCCACGACCATATAAAAATTTTCCAAAATACCATTTTATTCATGTTTTATTTATCTAAACTTATTAATTTTAATTTTTGCAGGATGGCCATTATATTGCAACAAAAAACCATAGCTCCCTTAATTTTTTAAGAGACAATTAACTTCTCTAACTCTTCATAACTATGCATTTATTATTTAATTTTAGAAAATTGTATGTAGTTACTTTTTGTAGAAATAGTACTAAAACAGTATAAAGCCCTTTTTAATTTCTTAGTCATCCAAATTCATTATTACTATCAATTTTCAATAATTTCTATTAAATTTATTTGCAAACTGTCAAATTTTAAAACTAGTGACACATGAACTAAAAGAAATAATGACGAAATCAAAGGTAACTTGACCGTTTGGTTCAGTTGATGTCGCGTTTACTGTTACATTGCATAAATTGATATTTAAGTCTATTGTAGTTGGCATTGAAACAAAACACTAATTCAAAGTGTGAAAAAAGCTTCGAAGTGTTGAAAAATGTTACTTTTTTTAACACTTTATGTAGTGTACTTAAATGGAGTACTTTACCTTCATGTTAACGATTAAAAAATATTTTTACATTTGAATGGATATAATTCCAAAATTATAAGACATATACACATATCAAATAAAGCATTGGTTTAAAGCATTTGTAAAACATAATTTTTATAGTGATACAATATACAGGGTGCTTCATTAAAAAAACCTTTTACTATAAAACTATAAAAATATTTTTTAATGGTGATAATATATACCGGGTGTTGCTCCGTCGAGCGGGACATAGGAAATCCCATGTAAATTTTGAAGTGGTCCAATATTGGCTCCCCTAATTATTTTAGAAGAAAATATTATTAGGATTTTTTAAAGAACACGAAAAGTTGTACCCAGTGTACAAATTTCAGCTCTTCTTAGTCCGCCAGCTAAGAGATAAATGCTAAAATAAGTTACGAATCTTCTATCTTCTTACGCGCCCTGTATTATTAGAAATTTATAATAAAATACCAGAAAAAATATTTAACCTTTTACCCTCAAGTTGTCATATGATTGTCACATCATTTTTAAATAATGAACTACTCAAATCAAGAAAAAATCACTATTATAAAATGGTTTTATCAGGGAAATAGTTATCGAAGAGTAGCGGACATGTTTACAGCCTATTTTTCCAATAGGCCAATACCAAGTAAATCGACAATAGAACAGATAATAAAAAAATTGAAACTACAGGCCCAGTAATCAATAATTGCAAATGTGAAGAACATCTACGTGAAAATCAGAGACAAATTGTACAAAAGGAGAGGGATTTAGACGTGATATTTTGTGTAGAGGAGGCCGAAGGAAACATTAGCACAAGAAAACTGGAGGACATTACTGGACAAGACCACACCACAATATCTCGAATTTTAAAGAGATGTAAATACCACGCTTACAAGTACGAAAGACACCAAGAATTAAGAGACGGAGACGAAATACGACAACAGTAATTTTGTTTTGAGAGGATGGAGAGGAGAAACACTGACAGAGGTTTTTACAAAATATTTGCTTTACTGACGAATGCACTTTTACATTGAACAACGAACCCAACATTCAAAATTGCCGGTACTGGGTAACGAAAACCAAAATCGATTTGTTGAGACAAGGACTCAATATCCACAAAAAATTGATGATTTGGCGGAAACTTTCGGCCACCATATCCTTGGACCATTTTTCCTTGACTGAAATTTGAATATAAAGTACTTTCTGGAACCTTTAAAGGAACAAATTTTGCCTGCTTTGAACAATCTTGCTCGTGAAAATCAAGAGATTTGGTATCAAATGGATGGCTGCCCAGCACACAGTACCAGAGCTGATCGCGAACAACGCATTTAATAACGATATCATAGGCCCGAACCACGCAATATCTTGGCCATTTCTATGGGGACATTTAAAAACCAAGCTTTATACTAATAAAAAAATATGAAAATTTAGACCAGCTAAGGAAAGCTATTTCCGCTGAATGTGCCAGAATATCGATGTACCAACTAGCCAACGTATGAAATGAGTTTTATAATCGTTTGGGTTATTGTCTAGTAGTTAACGGAGGAATAATTGAGCATTTGATTAAATCCTGATATTTTCGTCATAAATTGATTTCTAAATGTAGACAAATTTGTTTTATTGTCTTGCGTAACTGTGAGTGCATGTGTTGGAATTAGCTGTAAACTAAAATGAAATGCGAGGATTCTTTTGAATTTCCCGTATAAAATTGTTCAGTTTTACCAATGACATTATAAAGTAATGATCTAAATTGTCACTGATATATCTATATGGTGTTTTTATTTTTGATTTCTAGAGTACAGGGTGCATAATGAGATACTACGTTGCAGAAGAATTTAAGCAGTTTACTCTTTACTGGTTGGTTGGAAAATGCTCAAATTTTCATTTTGGGTGGAACTTATTGTGCTCTTCAATAAATCCTAATAGCATTTTTTTCTAAAATAATTAGGGAGCCAATATTTGACTACTTTAAAATTTACATGGGATTCCCTATGTCCCGCTCGACGGAGCAACACCCGGTTTAGGGTGTCCATTTAAAAAAATGCTATTTTATTTTCTAACTTACAAACACGATTTGCAATTTTTTTCTCTTTAGTTCTAGATAACGTAAAATATGCAACTTTCTGATTAACAAATTTTCTATTTTAAATAATAATAAAGGCACTAATGACGGACACACAAATTTTGAATGTCCTCGTATATGGAGGAGCCGGTGTCACATTAATAAAATCCACTTAAAAAGCCTCTTTAACGTACCTAAATAACCACTTACACGTTTGCCCTCGAAGTTCATTCCCTATGCCATATTATCCTAACCGAATCACGGCGTCTTCCCCGTAGCGTAGTATCCAGGAGCAACAAGTAGAAACACAACATGCGTACGCCGCCACTGTCCCCCGTAGTCAATTTAAAAGTTTCATATTATCAGCGGTTCAGTCAGTGTTCTACCTTGTCGACGAAATATTCGCGGCGGTTTTTCACCACGTCGCGCATCGCGTTTATCCAACTTCGAATTATATAGGAAGTTGTCTTTAAACGTGCCAAGACCGGTTTACAGGGAGGAATTTGAGGAATTTTTAACCCTCGCACATGGCTCCTGGGAGCTTTCGAGGAAAAGCTCAAATTTACAAGGTAATTTTGCTTCGTGTAGCTGCTCACTGTCAATGCCAAGGTTATAAGTGTGTTTGGTTGGGAATCAATTGAAAGCTGGCGCGCGTTTTGATGATTTTTTTGTCGATGCAGTCACCTAGTTTGGTTGGTTAAGGTCATCACCTAGACCAAGCCTTATCACTTGTTATTTGTTTGTCTAATCTCTGTCTACTAGTGTCCAATAGCACACTGAAACTTAATTGAAGGAATCGAGCAAGCACTGGCAATATACAATATTCTTTGTTTAAACAATTAAAAACAAATGGTTGAATGCTTTTTAACAGTTGTGGGTGCCCAAATGATACAATTTTCATTTAAATAAAACACATTTAAAAAGTGTGAGTTCCATTTTGCAACAATTTTATTAATGAAGGTTTCATTTTTCCTAAATTCTTATCTAGAACCAATACTTACAGCCATAAGATAAAAGCAATATTCTTGTTATAGGGTTTTTTCTTATTTTGTATATTTAATAATTTTTCTCTACCTTTTTTAGATGGAGCATCATCGACTCTTCTTAACACTTAACGAAAATATAGAATTGTTGCAATTTGCAAACTGCTTTCTAATATTCTAAAAAAATACAGGAAATATAGGCATCAACTTATGTTTGATTGTAAAATATTTTTTATTTTTTTGAATGAAACACCCCGTATATCATATCAGGAATAAAAAGATCCTGTAAAAACTTTAAGAAAATGACCACTTAAATTAAAAACATTTTTTTTAATTTCTGATATCTACAGCTCTAAGATGTAAGCTTAGAGCCGATGATGAAAATTATATCAACAATTTTTTTGTCCTCTTCAAATTAAACAGGAAGTGGACTTAAAACGTGCCCAGATCGGTTTACAGGGAGAAATTTTTAACCCTCGCACATGGCTCCTGGGAGCTTTCGAGAAAAAGCTCAAGTTTACAAGGTAATTTTGCTTCGTGTAGCTACTCACTGTCAATGCCAAGGTTATAAGTGTGTTTGGTTGGGAATCAATTTAAAGCTGGCGCGCGTTTTGATGATTTTTTGTCGATGCAGTCACCTAGTTTGATTGGTTAAGGTCGCCACCTAGACCAAGCTTTATCGGTTGTTATTTGTTTGTCTAATCTCTGTCTACTAGTGTCCAATAACACACTGAAACTTAATTGAAGGAATCGAGCAAGCACTAACATTTTACAATTTTCTTTGTTTAAACAATTAAAAACAAATTGCTGTATGCCTTTTAACAGTTGTGGGTGCCCAAATGATCCAATTGTCATTGAAAAAAAACACTTTTAAAAAGTGTGAGTTCTATTTTGCAACAATTTTATTAATGAAGGTTTCATTTTTTCTAAATTCTTATCTAGAACCAATACTTACAGCCATAAGATAAAAAGATAAAAACAATTTTCTTGTTATAGTTTTTTTTCTTATTTTGTATATTTAATAATTACTCTGAACCTTTTTTAGATGGAGCATCATCGATTCTTCTTAACACTTTTAACGAAAATATAGAATTGTTGAAATTAGCAAACTGCTGCCTAATATTCTTAAAAAAAACTACAGGAAATATAGGCATCAACTTAAGTTTGATCGTAAAATAGCATTTTTTGAATTAAATACCCTGTATATCATATCAGGAATAAAAAGATCCTGTAAAGAACTTTAAGAAAATACCACAAAAAGTAAAAATATCTAAAACTTTTAAAAATATGACCATCTAAATTAAAAATATATATATTTTTTAATTTCTGATATCTACAGCTCTAAGCTGTAAGCTTAGAGCCGATGATGAAAATTATATCTACATTTTTTTGTCCTCTTCGAATTAAACAGGAAGTTGAATTAAAACATGCCCAGATCGGTTTACAGAGAGAAATTTTTAACCCTCCCTCATGGCTCCTGGGAGCTTTCGAGAAAAAGCTCAAGTTAAAAAGGTAATTTTGCTTCGTATGGCTGCTCACTGTCAATGCCAAGGTTATAAGTGTGTTTGGTTGGGCATTAATTTAAAGCTGGTGAGCGTTTTGATAAAAAAATTTGTCGATACAGTCACCTAGGTTGGTTGGTTATGGTTACCACCTAGACCAAGCCTTATCGGTTGTTATTTGTTTGTCTAATCTCTGTCTACTACTGTCCAATAACACATTTAAACTTAATTGAAGGAGTCAAGTAAGCACTGGCAATACAATATTATTCGTTTAAACAATTAAAAACACAAGGTTTTATAGCTTTAAATAATTGTGGGCGCCCAAATGATCCAAATTTCATTAAAAAACAACGTTTAAAAAGTGTGAGTTCCATTTGGCAACAATTTTTTTAATGAAGTTATTATTTTCCTTAATTATTGAACGAAACCAATACTTAAAGCCATGAGAGAAAAAAGATAAAAACAGTTTTATCTTATTTCGTATATTTAATAAATGCTTTGGACCTTTTCGAGATGAAGCATCATTGACTCTTCCTATAACTTTTACCTCAAATACAGAATTATTTAAAATAGCAAACCGGTGCCTAATGTACCTAAAAAAACTGCAGAAAATGTAGGTATCAACAAAAGTTTGATTGTAAAATAGCATTTTTTTGAATGAAACACCCTGTATATCATATCAGGATTAAAAAGCTCTTGTAAAGAACTTTCAGAAAAATCTATATTTAATATGTTTACCTCTAAAAGTTTTAGAAATAAAACCATCCAAGTTAGCTCTAAGCTGTAAGCCGTATATTTAATGAAAAGTATATCTACAATTTTTCCATATTTCCGAAACTATGAAAGACATATTAAATATGACTTAACGCTCTTTAAAAGATCTTTTAATTTTGATATAATATAGTTGGTGTTTCTTATTATCCGCGATTCAATCAGTGTTCTACCTTGTCGACTAAATAATCGCTACGGTTTTTCACTTTGCATACCGCATTTACCCAACTTTAAATTTTACAGGAAGTTGTGTTTAAACGTGCCCGAACATACAGGGAGGAATTTGAGGGATTTTTAACCTTCACACATGCTTTCGAGAAAAGACTCAAGATTACAATGCAGTGTTGCATCATTTGGCTGCTGAGTCTCAATGTCAAGGTTATAAGTTTGTTTGCTTGGGAATCAATTTAAAGCCGGCGCGTGGTTTGTAGATTTTTTTGTCGAAGCAGTCAGCTAGTTTGGTTTTTTATGGTCACCACATAGACTAAGCCTTATCGGTTTTAAGTTTGATGTACGAAGTGGCAGAAATGTTTGTGCTAAAAACATATTTGAAAAGTAGAAATAATTTAAACACCTTCAGGAAAATATTTATTATTTCAGCGAATTTTTAATGAAAAAATTGATGGTTTAAATTTTTTTGTCGATCAGTCAACTGCTTGTCAAGATACAAGCTCTCAAATTTGACACACCATTCCAAATTTTTTGATATGATTTACAAAAAAAAATCATGCCACTTTCAAACTTTTGCAATTTTAGCCAATGCGTGGAAAGAGATAGTCTAAAGCGTATACTTTTAACAATATCTTGACATATTTAATTTGCCAGAAAAAATATTTGGAAAGGAACAAAAGACGTTTTGCGATGACCACTACATCTCTAGATTGCATCATCTAAAATGAAAAAACCAAACCTATCTAGAAATGTATAATTAATAAATTGATCGAAGGAATAAGCAAAAAAAATGTTTTCTCAAGCACAATAATCTATTCCGGGCCCCAAATTCAGGCCCTAAATTATTTATTAAAACACAAATATTTATCGCAAAAGAAAAACTTAAGTTAAAAATATATCAAAGAAGCTTGTGTCAAAATTTAAGATCGATCGGTTTAATAGTTTTCGAGAAATCATGGTCATCGTCTTCGACGACACTGTTTTGATAAAAACCCGTTTTAAGCTTTAATGCCTATTTCCACCAACTGATTAAGGGGATTCTAAGTGCTAGGTAAAGAATATTTTTATAGCAGTAATTATTTACCTAGCGCTAGGGATCCCCTAAAAAAGTTGGTGGAAATGGGCATAAGAAACCTTTATACTTGGTAGAAAAATTTTAACAAATACTCACATCTCTTCCAAACTATTTGAAAGAATAATTAAAAATTTTCAATATACTAAAACTGAATTTTAGGTATTATTTACCACATTTCACTCAGCGGATTTTAAATCTATTCGTTCTTTGTCTAATCGTGCCTTGCTAGTTTCAACACACTGAAACTCAGTTTAAAAAATTGAGCTGGTATGGCGTTTAAAACTTTTATTATAGCTTCCTTGCCCATATTACAGCGTTTTTTTGCAAGTATTGCTAGGTTGACAGCTAGTTTCATTCATGTAACGAATTAATTTAATGAATGAAAAATTCCGCGTAAAACGATTTTCAATTATAAAATCCTTGGATGCTTTTCGTTGCTCATGTAATGAATTATGGGAAGTTATTAATAGATAAAAGCATACACAACCGTTTTGTTTTATTATCTACGTTTTACAAAAGTGTTTTTATCTTTGTATTTTTCATATAAATTGTGCAGTAACCGAGATATCACAATCACCAACAATTATTTACATTAAAATTTTACGTATTATATACAGGGTGTCCCACTTTCCCCCTCTATTTATACACAAAATAACTTCACCACTGTACATAATATAAAAAGAAACTTAAAATAACTATAGGAGAGCTAGTGAACCCTTCGAGTAACGTTGGGCCTGTAAAGCTAAAAATTTGTTTAGTGATGAGTCATAGCATGCTAATAGTACGACAATCATCACCTGGCAGGCATCAGCCGTGCACATCATCACCCTGTATATTTTTGAAAGTAAAAAAATAAAAAATAAACTTAGAGCTGTAAGCTTAAAATTTTTCCAGATTTTTTTCATTCATGATAAGGTTTGAAAAAAAATGATAGGCGTTTTCGATGAGCACAACACAACACACATCTAACCTTAGTAGTTTTGGAAATATGTCCATCAAAATCAGCCATACCTTTCAGTTCGTCTGGCAGGTACTTGTGCTCATCGGAAACGCCTGTGAATTTTTTTAAACCTTACTATGAATGAACTAAATTCTAGAAGAATTTCAAGCTTACAGCTTCAAGATTTTTTTTAGTTTTTCTTTAAACTTTTAAAAATATACATGGTGATGATGTGCAGGGCTAATGCTTGCCAGGTGATGATTGTCGTACTTAGCATGCTATGACTTATCACTATACAAATTTCTAGCCTTACAGGCCCAACATTACTCAAAGGGTTTACTAGCTCTGGGACTATAAAAATGTCTTTTTAAAAAGTTTTATTTAACTCTAATAATCAACTAATTAAACACATTTTTTTATTGGAAAAGATATGTAGACGATGTTTTTGCATTTGGAATAGTACAGAGAGAAATTTACATAAGTTTTTAAATTTTCTAAACTCAATAAATAGCAACAAGAAAATGAAAATGAGATACATTTTTGGATATAAATAATAAAAATACTGACAACCACATTAAATTCGATATTTACAGAAAACCAACGACGACAGACACGGTAATAAATTACGCATCGAACCAATCATGAAAAATAAAATTATCTTCTTTTCATAGTTTAATTCACAGACTTGTCACTTTCCCATTAAGTCAATTAAATTTTAACAAAGAACCCTGCATTATTAAACAAATAGCAAGAAACAACGGATATAAAGAATCACTTATTGATAAATTGTTAACAAAGAAAAAACAAAAGTTAATTACTAAAGGGTTTTATAGTATTACAAAACCTAAAAACAATAATTTTAAGTTTATTAAAAACAGAATAAAAGAACACAAAACATCAATTTTAAATGGTTTAAAAACACAGGCATTTCAACACATTGTATAGAACAAAACCACTTTATAGACCTTAATAATATTAAACTACTCCATAGAGAAAACAAAGGTAAAAAATTAATTTATATGAACAACTAGAAATTAAAAAATCACTTATAGACAATACAACTCTTTCTACCAATGATCAAATAAATTTCGCAGATATGCCAATTATAAATAAATGTATTACCACATCTGGGCCGCATAATAAAACCCCTAATAATATTTATAGACCTTTTAGGGAAAAACGTGTTAAATGGTTCTGTTTGTAAATATTTCTCTTTTTTAAATTTAGTATACGAAGTACTCTTGATGAAGCCCTAGAAAGGCGAAACAATTGTAGAATAATGCTCTAATAATTATTGAAACATTAAAAAGCAATTTTTCCTATTTAAAAAATGTTTCACAAGAAACCAACTGCGGATACAATTCAGTGTAAAAATGTCTTTGTTTGGATACACTTAATTTATAGACAGTATTAGTAAAAGTAAAAGGTGTCAACAATGGTCAAAAATCAATGTCAAAGTCAAAAGTTTTTTACATTTTTAGTCAGATCAACAGTAATTGGTAATAAAAAGTTTTCCTTATCTTTGAGACGCGACCAAGGGTTTATTTTAAGTCTGGCAGTCTCGCTAAGAACTTATTTTACTGGATAATAATAAAATAATTTTAACCGAAAGCCATTGACCTATGTTTAGGGGTTGCAACCTTCTCTAAATAGTAAGTAATTTTTTTATATAATCCTGATAAAAATAAGTATTTTATATTAAATAATTCATACATTTATTTTTTTTTAAGTAATCCTAGAATTTATTATGTTATGGCAATGGCAAAATACTTCTTCATAATATAGAAGTTTAATTTTCTTAAAAATTTTATTAAATATCTTTATTCTGGAAAAAAGCCAAATATTATTTTGTCTGAAGAGGATTCTACCATAGTAGTTTGGCATAACTGTTGGAAAAAGAAAATAAAAATTAAAAGTGAAAATTAACGTTAAAAACCATTTGGATTGCTACAAAAAAAAAACGTGCTACGCCACTGAAATCCACATAGATTCTGCCGAAGACGTCAACAAATTTATTAATAGTTCTTAGCCCACACTTCTCACTACATCCAGTGACCAGTGGATGGAATGTTACCCACTCAAGATCGTTAATGGTCAAAAATCACTCAGGTTTAAATCTGGTTTGTAATCCCATCGCCATGTTACAAGTCACGCTTGTTTTTAATGTTACTAGACAAATCGACTTGCTGATATACCTCGTACGTCGATAACTTGGATATTTTTGTAATTTAAAGCTTGAAATAACGATAAATTATCTTGATGAAACACCTGTTTTACGGCTCTTAATTTTTTACTTTTAATTAAAAAATCATTGAGAAAATGTCCATTATGTAAAGTGCATCCACGGGTATTTTCCAGGACATAAATAACCTTACAGTACGATTTATTTTAGGGAATTAACTAAATAATTTTAAACTTATTGCAAATAGCTTTTTGATGTTTTACACAAGTCGATCTAGAATTTTCTCTGGAAATAATATAAAAATTGCCTTTTTATTTTAAATAGACAAAAAATGACTGCTTCATGTTGTATCTTTATTATTTATTGTTGATTTTTAATATAGATACTATAAATCTTCATAATAAACCACGCAATTTTTGTACTAACGATTTTTTTTGCGGAATTCATATTACCAAAGATAAAACGTCTGTTTTACCCAATAGAATTAAACATAACTTACGTAAAACAACAAGCCGCTGGGTTTAATATTAGGGAATTATTGGAATAGGCAAATAGTGCTAGCAGTATTAAGGGAAAAACCTTATTTTATTACTGCTAAACCTTAACGCGCCTATGTGAAGAAGTGTTATTGGTCAACATGACATGCTTGTATTATTTTTAACCTAAAACTGGAATATTATTTGTTTTTATTTATAGTCTATTTTATTTATTTGTTTTGTATAGTTACAAATGGAGAAGTTTTAACTTTTTAGTATATTTTAAAGACAAAATTTAAAAATAATCAAAAATTACTTTAACCCTTAACCTCATTTTGTTTTCAAATGTCAAAATAAGGAAGGGAAACGACCGACTATATTTTGGCCCAATTAAAGTCTAGCAGTAACTTTAATAAAGTTTCCCTTATTTAAAACCACTACTGAGCATGCGTAATGTCAAAATACTGCTAAATTTATTGCTGCTAGACCTTATGTGAATTCCAATAATTCCCTATTATCAGCTGATCCTGGTGCTATATTTATATTATTTTATATATATTTATATTATTTTAAATAACAAATATTAATAATAATAATTAAATAACAAATACATGGAATTTTTCAATAAAATTATAAGATATATATAATATATATATATATATATATATATATATATATATATATATATATATATATATATATATATATATATATATATATATATATATATATATATATATATATATATATATATATATATATATATAATAAAATTATAAGATATATATAATATATATATATATATATATATATATATATATATATATATATATATATATATATATATATATATATATATATATATATATATATATATATATATATATATACATATATATATATATATATCTTGAACATAATGCATATCTAGATCTATTGTTTTTTGTTCACCGCAATTGGAAAACTCCCTATATAATAAATATATACAGTGTGTACACAGATGGACTTAAAAACACCTGAATTTTTTTTTATATTTCAAAAAAAGTTATTCTTTATAAAAATTTTTGCTTTATCAGATATGTTAAAAACCATACTAAAAATCGCCAGAGAATATACAGGGTGGGTCAGAATCGCAAAAATATTGCTTTGAAAAATAATATATCAAAAAAAAAAAAAAATAAAACTACCTAATTAAAATGCATAAAGAAGTAATCAAAAGTGTTTAATATTTTTTCTATTGGTTATGGTTTTTGGGGAAAATTATATAAATACTTAAACAGTATTTTTTAGGTATTTTTAACGGCAACCAGAACTAACCTAGTAAAAAAAAATTTTTAGAATAAAAGCGTCAAAAAATCACCTTATGATATACAGAGCGACCTAAAATTACGAAAATAGCAGTTATTTTCGGGTTACTAATGCACATGTGTGTTAAGCATTGACATGCCAAATCTATTTTTTTATCTTAATTTTTACTACCAATGCACATATGTGTTAAACATCGATATACCAATTTTTTTTTACCTTAAAACATAAAAAAATATTTAGGGAAACTACTTTCGAGAAACACCCGGTATATTATCAGTTTTCCACTGCCTGCCCCCCTAAACAAAATCCTGGGTACGCCCATGGTGCTACCTGAATTACAAAAACAATATTTTAACTGAAGTCATGAATGACGCATTGCACTTAAATAGTTAAAGATTAAAAGGTTTTTAATTTTTTAACTTATCTGTGAAGGACAAAAATGATTTGCACATACCACAGTGTCTTGTTTTGGACAGAATGTAGTCTCTCTCTATGTATGGCTGCAATCCATTTTTTTCAAAAGTTTTCCTTTTAAGGAAAAGTAAATACGTTTACATATGGACCACCATAATTAAATATTTTATAAATAATAAAAAATATAATCTATCTCGCTTTTTAACGTAAAAATGCGCAAGCTACCCACAAATATGTTCCATCCTTCTT
>JACEGR010004784.1:0-82341 GCA_014170235.1 Listronotus bonariensis | reverse complement strand
GGATGAGCGTAGGTCGCTTTCTATTCGGATCTTAGACTATACTAATAATACAAATTTTTGTATGTCCACCTTATAGTACGGATTTATCATCATGTTTTTTCTTTTTATTGATTTCTTTTTGTCATTCATTTCTTCTTTGAAAACATCATTTAACATGATTTATTCAATTACCCGCGTATCTAAGTATCTTCTTATTCACTTTAAATCATATTAAAATAAGAAAAATAATTACAATGTGTAATGTGTAATGAAATTTAATATAATAAATCTATCGCATTTGATCTTTCACCTTGGGATGGCAAGCATATCAAATGACTTCGATCTTGTTTTCTCGAGCGAAAAAAGTGTTATTTTGAATGATATATCTCGTAGTGTAGGTGATAACTTCGGTGAAGAACATAGAGTTTAACATGAAATTGCTTATCGCAATATGTTTTATATTCTGCTCTTTCGAAGGTAACACCAATATTATCGTATTATTATTTTTTTAATTATGAAAATAATACAGTTACAGTGCATATTGAGTAATTTTTTTTCATAAAGATATTAAAAACATTAATAGGATCATCATTTTTTTATTTAAATTATCATTTTCACATCAACTTTCTTATAAAAGTAGCTAATGATTGTATTTTATATGTCTTTTTAAAAAATCTTTTACAGATCTTTAAAGCTACCTACTACTGGGTGTTTAAAAATATCCCGTTCCTTTTAGGTGCACTAAAGCCCAATAGTTATTTTACTTAAAAAGGTATACATACTGTCCACGGATGGGGTTTACAAGAGGACAAATGGACCAAAAATTTCATTAAAAAAGTCGTTTGACATAAAAATCTTTGCTCTAAAAGAAATTGGTTCACGCCTGAGAGAAAATGTTGATTTTGTATACAGGGTCCGCAAAAACTTCAAAAACATGATTTTTCTCCAAGAGTAAACCACCTTTATTTTTAGAAAATTTATTTAGAATAGCATTTAGAATGACATTATTAATGTTACAGGGGTATCAAAAAGTTTCATGAAACTGATTTTTAGGATATCAAAATTTAATTACCTATTTTAAATTCTTATAATTAAATGATCTAAAAAAACTCTCATAATTTGCTTTTCAAACACCTTCTTTGTATAAATTCCTACATAACACATTTTCTTCAGCTGTAAACGAATGTGATCAACGCGTTTGTGCCAAATTATGGAGTTTAATAAAATTTTGTTTTATTATTTCTTTTGATTACAAACTTTATTGTAAATACATTTTCTAAATGACATTTTTTAATGAAAATGAAAAATCAAGGTAGTTTATTCTTGGAGAAAAATCAAGTTTTTCAAGTTTTTGCAAACCCTGTACATAAAATCAACATTTTCTCTTCGTAAATCAAATTTTTTTACAAGCAAAATTTTTATAAACAATAATTTTATTTAGAAAGATGAAATATTTGGTCTATTTGTCCTCTTATTGTTGACCCCTCCGTAAACAGTCTGTAGACCACTTAGCTTAAAATTATTTTTATTTTTTATAACTTAAATTAGCAGTATTAAGGATGAGTTTTTTTATTGTCGTTATGACAAATTTATGTATGTATGTATATATATATATATATATATATATATATATATATATATATATATATATATATATATATATATATATATATCAAAAATATTTGTACCAATGGAGGGGCCTTGTTTCAAAGTGTACAATCTTCATCTATTTTATTTAAGACCAAAAATGACATAAATGTCCCAGTAATAATTGTATTTTTCAGGGCTAAATTTAAATAATTTATTTTTTAAGAAAAAGAATAAGTTTATTTTAATTTGTAAGTTTTGGTAATTTTCTATAAAATGTGATCAGTGCCGTACACAGAAAGTGATTTTTTGAGGGGGGGTAAAATGGCGACAACAAATAACATCTGAAAATAAAAAAAGTTAAAAAATAGGGCGGGTAGTCCTGATAAAATTTGTTACTGTTAGAAGTAGATATTTAAGACTCCTAACTTTCACATACATTAGTGAGTCCTAAGCAGACAAGCATAATTTTAGTATTGTACTTGGCTCACCTTTTTCACATTTGTGTTTTTGGTGATTTTTAATTTTCTCGCCCTAATTTCAAAATGCAATGTAATAATATTAAAGGCTACAGTAAATTTTTTTGACATATTTTAATAAGTTTTTTACAGTTAACATACATTTATGAAGAATAGAAGTAATAAAGGTGATAAAAGGGGATACTGGCAAAAAGTCCAATTTATGCTGGGGTAATCATTCATTATGTTGGTTTAAATACTTTTCCTTTCTTTAATAGTATTAATAAATATTAAACTTCATCAAAAACATAATTCAAGTGAATCTCCTATAAGAAACAGAAAAAGAAGAATGTTAAGCTTTGTCAACACAAGGTGACCAAGACCTACTTATAAATAGCATATTAAAATATACTGCCGTCCAACGGAAAAACACCGTGTGTGAATATAATATACGGTGTTTTTCCGAAGAGACTAACAGTATAGTTTTATTGAATTCTTAAAAACAATAATTAGAAAAACATAATTTATAGTTATGATCAAAAAGGCATTTTTTCTGTATTTCGGAAACGAAGCATTTTCCAACATAATTTTATTTTCCTGCATTATATACTGTGTTAAGAGTAAAATGGCAACTTAAAAATATCTTCAAATTAATGTAAATCTATAATAATAAAAAATTAAATAAGTTAATAAATGGATAAATTTAATTAATTTATTTTTTTGTAACATTAAAGAAATACCGTACCTATTCCTTAATAATTAATTGTTAGGGTTTTAGACACAAACCTGAAACCGATTATTGTATATTTTAATTCTTTATTCCTAGTTGCGGAATTTGCCATTGACGAACGACTAAAGGATGACTTTTCCATATTTACAAAAACGCAGCCATTGAAACAAGAGACGTTCAAAACAGACCCGTAACAGAAGACCAAGTAACATTTTACCTTTATACGAAAAGAAAATCCAAAAGAATTTACTGCAATCGACAAAGGTAAGCAATTCAACCTAAATCTGATATCTTACGGCTTCGACATTAAGTGTCAAGCACTAATCTCGATGGATTGCCAATGTTATTACCTGCGCGAAACACAAGTTACATTTCATGGGCGAAAAAACCGGTTTATGCGCAAGTAAGTTGAGGAGTAAACGCACCTGGCGCCAAACAGACTATCCGCATTATCGGAAAGAATTTGTCGATGTTCGTCCACCCATCCATTTGTTTACTGCGCGATGTCGTAAAAATCCGAAAAATGCTTCTTGCCACTGCGGATCTAAATGTAGATTATCTACGGTGTCAAGCCGCTAGCGGAGAGTGTGAGCGCTGCTTTTGATCTTTATGTTAGCATAAAAAAATTTGTATTCTTAAATCAGACGGCTGAAGCGAAAAAGCCTTACCGCTTGCCGCTTAAACCGTACAAATTTTATTAGCGAATCGTTTCTATTTTAATATGTAAACTGGTTTTAAAACTCTGATTACGCATTACCACGAAATATCGTAGCCAGTGCCAGCCACCAGCACAGAGATTTAACACTCTCCGCTCGCCGCTTTCGCTCGGTATCGTAACCGAGGCCGTAGAGTTACGTCTAAAATAAGAATACGAAATTATAATACCTACTTAAAATAATTAGCAAAATTGTTGTAAAAAAGTAAAAAAGGGAAATTTGTGTAAGTATTAAATGGGTAAAAAACGCTGGGCTCGGTTAGAAACTGGTTGAATGACCGCCCGTAATCACCACGTGCCATTGTTGTAGTTCGGAATCCACGTTAAACTGAAAGTCCCGTCAGAAAGATCCATACGTTAACTGAATGTAGTTCAGGTGGATTTTATTTTTACTTGTAAACTAGGCCAAATTAGAAAAAAATAAAAGAGTAAAAAGCTTTATTGCATAATCGGAAATTTTGTCATAAATAGCTCATGAATAAACCAACTCTGCATGGGCGCCGCCACCAGGATGACTTTTAGGGGGTGCGAAAAATTTTAAAGAGCAAAAATAAAGGGGCTTAATGTAAGGAACTATATCTTCTTATATATCTAACATTTTTATTTTACCTGCTTTCATGAGTGCACCTTCCTTCCGCCGCTCATACCACTCTGTATAGGCTATTAAAAGTAAAGATTAAAAAAAAATTCTTTGGCTTATTATTAGGAAAATAGGTTAAGAAACATAAGGAATTTTAACCTAATCAGGAATTAAGTCATGATAAAGCTGCTGCACGCACCTGTGTGTAATATTTATCATTGACCGACTTTTGTTAGTGTTTTATGTCAACTACATTTTTTATAAATTATTTTTATAGTAATTATGGTCTATAGATGATCCTTATTGAAATACAATAAACGTGCAATTTTCTTCCTTTTTTATACAGAATGTCCAGTAGCTCTACAAACCAGTGCCGACTCAAGGTCTATTTTCTCCTGAATTCTACTGTGATGGTGCAAAAAAAAGTCTCCAGGTTCAAATTTTCGCTCCTTTTCTTGATTTTGCTTCCTTCCCCATGTGTAATTTGGTGTCAACCAGTACCTACCCAATAATTTAAGAACAGCTAAGTCACTGCCGTATATAATTTAATTTTCTGGTAAAGCGGGAGGGGGTAATGATATGTTGATTTTAGCGTCTTTTTGTATAGCAAAATTCAAAATCGACCAAAAAACTTGAAGAACAAACAAAAGGTCCTTACCTTAAAAACGTTGCTAAAACATGCTTTTTTTGCATGTAAACAAAAAACCAGAAGAAACTAGCAAAACCTACTTCACAACCATCAGGGCCGTTCCTAAGGTGACTTGCGCCCTGGTGCAATAAAAATTTGGCCACCCCTAGATGGGAATGTCTTTTAGTAAATTGAGGAATTTAAATTGTTAAAAGCAAAAAAAAAAATGTTAAGAGCAAAAAAAAGGCCTCACTTTCAAAAATACTGTCTCCTTAATTCAACATTGCTTTTTTTCTTTCTATCAAAGATTTTTCAGACCAAAAAAGTTTTTACTTTTAAATTACATTGTTTTCCAAAATTTTACTAAATTACTTTTTTATTAAATTATTTATTTTATTAAATTTGCGCCCAACCCGATCTAACGCTGAAGAGGCACTGCTCCGGACAAACAATATCGTGTGATTTTTTTAAGAAAGTGGTACAAGTGACAATTAAAAATAACGAGTAAAAATTAGAAAATACTGCACCATTCAAGCCAAAAGTTAATTGCTAATAATAAAATCCGAAAAAATAGACAAAATAGTAATAATAAATACAAATGATATACTAAAATAATATAAATAAAAATAAAATATAAACATAAATAGAATATTGCTTTAGGTATTTTTATTTTAACAAAATGTTACTTGTATCACTATTCCACTGAACCTCTCATATATCTTAAACGTTCTACTTTTGGAAATATAAGGTATTAAAATCTAAGAAAAATTATCGTTTTTTTTAACTTTTTAATAATCGAGATATTTGGGAGAAACTCAATACGTGTCGTTCGTGAGAGATTTATTGCATTTTTTTAAAAGAGATACCACTGGCGTTTTCCTAATTTTTTTTTTTTTATTTCGTTTTTTTATACGATGTATGGTTTTCGCGTAAATACAAACCATTTTTGGGCTGCTATCTAATTCTACACTATTTAGTATACATAATATGGTGGTCACACCGGCGTAACAAGGGAGGGGGCCTGGGGGGCCAGGTCCCCCTCATGCCCATATGGTATATGTGTACATATAACGTATTAACAGTGTCCGGGCCCCTCCTAGGGTGTTGCCAGGCCCCCTAGGCCCCGTTCAGGTTTAATGGCTAGTTACGCCTATGGGTGGTCATGTTAAGATTACCTAGTTTTCTTTATCACTTATTATATGAATAAAAGTTAAAAAATCGACATATTAATCAGTCTTTCTAGTAGGAAATTCATTTTGCTTTAAAGAATAATAGACATAGAAACAGACAAACAACATAGAATAAAAAAATTAAGAGAATAAATTTGTTTAAAACTAGAAAGGCGGGGCGAAAGCTTTTTAAATGGGCCTGATGTAAACGTTCAAGTTTATATCTTTGTACAAAATACTTTTAGGAAAGCCCTAACAAGCCGACACAATAGCGTACCTAATACCCATTTTGCAAAAAAACACAAAAATTCAGATTTAATCAGAAAATTAATTCTATACCAAAATATGTTTTTCTACTATTTCCGCATACAAAAAGTTTTTGCTTAATTTTGCGTTTTTATCTTTTTAGATAACTTAGAAAGATTTAGGAACACAACAAATCAGATTGTCCTTATAATTCACGGATGGACTAATAGTCGGGAAAGCGAGTGGATGGAAGATATGAAAAACGCTTTTCTTGTTAAGGATCAGAATAGTTTTGTTATTATTGTAGATTGGAAAGATCCAGCAAATCAATTGTATTATGTTTCTTCCATAAATACCTACGACGTAGGTGAGTATAAACTTGGATATTGATTTACTAGGTATTTAAAAACTATAGTATACATATGACGAAATAATTTTTTCTTCTCAAATACATAGTAAGATGAAAAAAAGGAAACATAAAAGCTAATAATTTGCTTAATTCAAAGAAAATTCCTAGATAAATTGCATAAAAGTCAGCAATGCATAAACTTGGACATTGATAGAGAGATAGATAAATATTTAAAGATATCTGATTGTGACAGTTTTTTTTTTAAAAGCTAAGCAAGAAGCGAAAAATAAGTGGAAAGCCAAAATGCAAAATTTTTATTATAGCTGAATTTAAAGAAAATATTCATATAAATTGCATAAAAGTCAAAGGAGTAGATTTTTTTTTTCAAAGAGTTTTTCAGGTGTCGCTGAAAACTCTAATGCTAAAATTTTTTAGTTACTCTGTATAATGTCCAATTTTACTATTTTTATTTTTAATTCTGCATGACTATTCCCTTTTTTTCTTAAATTTTACAAATATTCCCGTGGGAACAAGCCACCCTCAGACGGTCAATATGTGGCAATATTGGTATTTATCAATAATATTAAACGTGTAAGGAGTATAGTGCTTGTCTAAATTCAGGACCTCCCTCCTAACTTTTAAGTTGTTTGAATTTTTTTCATGAAAATTTGACGACTTTAGTAAGACAACATAAAACAAATTTTAGACAAGAAATGACAGATATAAGTTTTAAACTGAGAGTTGGGCGCCATTTAAAAAAAATAAATGGGAACGGGGTTCTTGTGGCACATCATTTTAAAGCTCCTGACAAGTACTTTACAACCTCAAAATATAAAGTCAATACCTTTACCTACTAAAAAATGGCCGTACTTTGAAAGTTACCTGAATACTTCATTTGAATGGCCAAATTTCCGAATCTAATAAAGTTAGATACATTTAATGTGGTATTTTTTAAAGCTCTTTTAAGGATCTATTTAATGGTGATACTATACAGCGTATATAGGACAAAAAGTATAGATCTTGTTTACGCACCCTGCATATTATATCACCATTAAAAAAATATCTAAAAGACCTTTCTTGAAAAAAATACTACATTAGGTATATTTAACTTTGTTAGTGTTGGAAATAAGGCTGTTCAAATCAATTATTCAGTTAATTTTTAAAAATCGTCATTTTGCGGTAGGTAAAGGTATTGACTTTATATTCTGGGGTTACAAAGTACTCGTCAGTGGCTTTAAAATGATGTGCCACAAGACCCTTTTATTTATTTTTTTCTTCAAACTGGCGTCCAACTCTCAGTTTGACATTAATTTCTTGCCTTAAATTTGGTTTGTATTGTCTTACTAAAATCCTTAAATTTTCATAAAAAATACCAAACAATTCAAAAGTATGTAGGGGGGTCCTGACTTTAGACAAGCACTATACAGGGTGTCTCTAAAAGGTGCGAAAAAACAGGTACCACAGATTCTTGAGGCTAAAATAATGACCATCTAACCCAACTTACCTCAGTCCAAAGTGGATGATTTCGGAGATATAGGGTGTTAAAATTTTATTCTGGTTTTGGTTCTGGTCAATTTGATTGTTAACTTTAGGGGGCGCCACATGCGGTATCTTGAACAAATTAAAAACGAAATATGTAACTTTCTAGAACCTTTCTATATGTAACTTTTAAAGATAAATTCTTATTCTTTAAGATATTTTACATAATAAAAGTATTCTTGATTAAAGTTGATTTAGGCAACCGTTTCTGAGATATCTGAATTTAAAAAATCACTTTCAGTACGGCTAGATCTAAGATATACAGAGTGTTTAGGAAGTAGATGCTAATCTTTTACAGTGTGAATTCTTAGGTGATCTTAAGAAGAAAAGTTCAAATAAACCTATGTGTATGTTACCAAGTATATTATTTTTATGTAAAATATGTTGAAGAAAAATATTTAAAAAAAGTTGCATACAAAGTGACTCAAAAAGTTATTACGTTTTTAATTTGTGCAAGACACCACAGGTGGCACCCTCTAAAGTAAACAATAAAATTGATAGCCAATTCTTATTTTACACCTTCTAAAACCCTTTTTGACCAAATATTGTGACAATAGACATATTATTAACAAAATTAGTTATAAAAAAACTAAAAACCAGAATACATTTTTGACACCTTGTATCTCCGAAAACATCCATTTTTGACTAAGGTAAGTTGGGTTAGATCGTCATATTTTACCCTCAGAAATCTGTGATAACTTTTTTCCGCACCTTTTAGAGACACCCTGTATATTAAAAAAATATTATATTGTCATAATCTACTGCGTTAATAACGTTGACCGTGTGAGGGACGTTTTATTTACATACCATATTTGATTTTAAAAAATAGTAGTCATCCGATAAGCAGATAGGTGAAGGTTGTTTCCTATTCGGGTCTCGTCTCGGATCTCGTACTATAAAATCAGTATATGACTAATCTAAGCAACATTAAATATTAAGTAAGTTTTATTTTTACTAATTTTGTTTATGATTTTTCAGCCAAAATTATATCCAAGCTTTTGGTAAATCTATATAAAAATTATGGAGTTGACAAGAAAAAACTTTTTATTGGTAGGCCATTCTTTGGGTGGACAAATATGTGGATTCGTAGGAAAACGTTTTAAGAAAGAAACCCTTGAACAACTTCCCAGGCTTGTTGCGTTAGATCCTGCAGGTAAATTTTTAGTATAAATATAAAATAGTAGATACCAACTTTTTTTCATTCAAAATTTTGGTCAACTTTCTGAACAGCCTGGTGCACGTCAACTATTCGTGTACTTATATATTCCCTCGTAACATTTTAGAATATCACTATTGTAGTTGTGTACTAAAATTTTATTATTTAATTTGTATGTAAAAGCAATAATTTTTAAACAGAACATACGTAGCTATTACTATTTTTTCTTTTTAATAATTAAGTTGGTGGAAGTGTAATTTTAATACAATATTCTAAAGTTAAATAACTATTATACAGTGTGTCCCAGGATGGATGTTACAAGAGAGACAAATGGACCAACAATTTTTGAATTTTAAAACGAAATTTTGGGAAAACTGGTCGCATGACCCAAAATTTATAACTAGGCAAGTTATAACTAAAAATATGAAAAATGCCCAGGAGCTAACCCCTTTTTTTAAACCAAATTGTCTAAGTAAATGTTGTAAAGAAATGAATTTTATGTCAAAATTTAAAATTAAAGCCGAATTTTTTATCGTCAACGGTTGTCAACGGTTCAAAATCATTACATTTTTTCGGTAAATGATGACGTCATCAACGTCGCGTGTTCAACCGTTTTTGAAAATAGGTCGGAGAACGCTGCAAAGAAGTGAGATCCCCTAAAAAGAGACAGATATTAAGTAATCTGGCGGCTGTTGTAGTTGTGAATGTTACAAATACGAAAAATGATTATTCATAAAATAAATAAAGAAAGGAAAAATAATTAAATATCTAAAAAATGAAGTAACTCGCGAGCTGAGTCAAGTAACAGGAAAAGTGAGGTTAAAAATTATC
Organism: Listronotus bonariensis; assembly: GCA_014170235.1. Taxonomy (NCBI): domain Eukaryota; kingdom Metazoa; phylum Arthropoda; class Insecta; order Coleoptera; family Curculionidae; genus Listronotus; species Listronotus bonariensis. The sequence goes on along the minus strand of JACEGR010004784.1, from coordinate 72,374 downwards.
AGCTGATACATAGGTTTAAAAACATCGGTTTTTACTACATTTTTAACGACGTCATTTTTAAATACGCTTTAAAACGTCTTTTGAACCGTTGACATTACGCATTACAACTAAAATAATAGGCAAGAGGGAGTAAAATTTAAATGAAAATTAAATATTTTTAAATCTTTTTTTAATTCGCTGCCTTAAGCCAGTATTTAAAAAACTGTTTATGCATAGAAAATAAAAAATTGAAAAATATATTTTTTTACTTTAACTCTTTAACTTTAAATTCTGACATAAAATTTTATTCTTTACATTTACAAGTAATACAGTTTTGTCTTATTTTTTAAATAATAGTACTTTGCTCATGGTCATTTTTCATATTTTTAGTTATAACTCGCCCTGAATATTATCAATGGGAGCAAAATTTTGTATTTATTAGTTTTGGACCATGCGACAGGGATTTCCCAAAGCGACATTTAAAAATTCCTAAATTTTTGGTTCATTTGTCCTCTTGTACGCCTATCCTGAGACACACTGTATATCACTATATTAGATATGTTTAAGGTAAAATTAATTTTGTTTATAATTATTTATTTATAACATGTGTAAACAAGCTATTAATGTATTTAATATTAAACCAAAACAAAATTTTGTTATTATAACTGCAGTTAATAAAAAATAAAATATTTAATTATTTGACGCAAAACAAAAAAGATAAAAATATTTCGTAATTTCTATTTCAAAATATAAGATCTTTTTAAAAAGTACTTGGCTATACAGAGTGTCCCACCGGGAACTACTGCGATCAATTTCTCAAAAACTACGCATTGGAGAATTTTAAAAATTTGGTAACATTATAAAGTCACTGAAGGACATACAACTAAAATATTTTGACAGCTCTAGCAATTCCGGTTATACCAGAAGTTAAAATTAACTTCCTTATTTTAAATGAAACACCCTATATATTATCAACGATTTATTTAGATCCTTGATATTATTTATTCTTTAGATTCTGCGTGAAATTCTAAACATAATTTGTGTATAATATTCTATACCTATACAGGTTGAGCTAAATAACATAACACTTAGGCAATGTGAGGAAAAGAGACAATCTAACTAAATCCCGGTATATAAACATGCGTAACTAATACTGCTTATTTTGTTATTCTCTTACTCGCCGATGTACCAAAACTGCTTGCTCAAGCAGTATAAGTGCAACCGTTTTTGACTTATTTTTAATTTTATGTTAAAAATGGCATTTGCAAGCCATTACATAACCATCAATTTCTTCTAAACAGAAGCCTTTATTATGAGTTGGGGTTGGGTTTCTCGTAGAGAAGAACTACTTTAGTAGTCTGTATTAATATTTTACTATTAATAAATACAAAGAGGTCAAAAATAATAATAAGTTTATATAAGGATGTCTATTCCAAAAATATGTAGTTTTCGAAATATTAACAATCTAATTTTTATTTATTTTAACAATGCATTTAAGTACGGGTAGGTACGGTGTAGTTGGCTATGAAGCCACATTTCGTTGTTAAAGCCAACTAGAAGCATCGTTAGAATAAATAAATATTAAATTGTTAATATTTCGAAAACTATAAATTTTGGAATAGACACACACTATGTGATTTTTGACGCTTAATACGATAAGGTAAAAAAGCTGGGGGTTTCCATTTGACAAAAATGACTTTTAAGTTTTTGTCGTAATAACTTTAACATTATTTTTGACCACTCTGTATTTATTAATTGTAAAAATATCAATACAGTCTACTAAAGTACATAGTTCTTTCTTTACTAGAAACCCAACCCCAACTTATATTAAAGGCTTTTGTTTAGAAGTAATTCATGGTTATTTAATGGCTTGCAAACGTGATTTTTGACATAAAATTTAAAATAAGTCAAAAAGGATAGGTATAGTATAGAATATTAAATACAAATTATGTTTGGAAATCTTAAAAATAAATGATATATAGGGTGTTCCATTTAAAATAAGGAACTTAACATTAACTTCCGGTATAACCGGAAGTGGTAGAGCTGTCAAAATAATTTTGTTGTATGTCCCCCACTGACTTTATAATGTTGGGTTGTTCTTCTTTTTAACCTACATACGCATGTCTCCTTGTTTTCATCAGTTAAGAATGAAAAATTCAAGAGAATTACTAATATTACTTTTTATTTATATTTTATAACGACTGTGCACGTTTAAAAATATATTTTCCTGGCAAAAATTATGTGACAGAAGTGTATTTCATAGAAATCACACTTGTCTCCGCCACCTTTAGTTAGGCATATTGCATAATGTAGTGAAAAAATTATATGACGACATAAATTCCAAGACTAATTTTTATCTCGAAAGATATAACCAATCACTAATCAATTTTTTTGCCAGATTTATTAGTATCAAAAATTTTGTGACGGAGTGGTAAAGTTTTTGGTCAGTATATATTTTGAGACCTGCGAATCTTACAAAAATATATAAACTTCGCTGGTGACAACTTTTTCCGATAGATTAAACAATTACCCATATAACATTTTTGCCGGCGTTGTACATTTAATTTACTGGCATTGCCAACACTCTTTAATGGCAAGGCATTGGCAAAAAGGTATCAAAAAGACGCGAAAGTGGGGAATTGGCCGTTATTAGGCCAAGTGTTGCAGATAATGTGATTGCATCCGTCATTAATAATTTATGATGAAAAAATGCGTTTAGGATGATGGCATCCATCATTATTAAGTTATGCCAAAAAAATGCGTTTAGGACGATGACATCCATCATTAATAAGTTATTGGCAAAAAAATGCGTTTAGGATAATGGCATTTATCATTAAATAAGTAAGTATTGCAAGTTTTATAAGTTGAATGTCCCAAAAAGTTAAATAACATATTTAGAACTTTGTAATCGAAAAAAATTAGAAAAAAGGCAGGAAAACTTTATCAATAAAAAAATTACATAATATAATTTTTTAAACAATAAACCAAAAATAAAATAAAAAGTATGTTATAAAATTAAAAAAAAGATAGTAAATAAAAAAACACTTTAAAATAGTAAGTATTTAAGGGACACTTACACTCAATTTTCTGATCCTAAACATAGGGAGAAATATTTTTAAAGGAGTTAAATGTCAAAAAAAAAAACTATTAAATATATATAATTTTTTTATTAACACGTCTTTAAAACTTTGAATAAGGCAACTTCCTGATTTCATATAATTTTTTAGGTAACTAGAAATTTAAAAGGTTTTAAACAAAATGTTTACAGCTCCTAACAGTCTACTTGAATAACTCGCCTTCTCGACTAGCCATCACCAATTACTCACACAACACACACTAATTAGGTAATGAATACACTTAATTATGTCTATTAAAAAACTCTTTTCTTTTAAAAAAGAAACTAAAAAGCTAGAAAACCACGTAGAAAACAATTGCACAAAGCGGCCAAACAAAAGCAAGGTTGCATCATCTGTCAAATTGTCCAATCTTGTATTTCGGCTATGCGGGAAACTTGAATTTATCACCTTCCGTCGAAATCGTCGAAATTAACCTAGCTAATTTTACCATCATTTTATTTTTATTCTCTCAAAAATACATAATAAACATTTTGTTTGACTTTTTATTTGCATGATTTGTATCAATAAAATGTTAGGAAAAGGCCATTTCCTTTAAATTATGTAAAAAACATAAAATAATGTTGTTTAGCCGCCATTATAAATAAAACAAATCAAAAAATTGCTCGAATGTTAGTTAAATACCAATGATAATTATATGGTTTGAAAAGTATAAATATGCGTTAAAGGTTTGTCTTCAAAAATCCAATATTTATTTGCCTGCAACAAAAAGGCATGCTTTATTTAATCAGGACTGGTATGCCGCCATTTTTGTATGCTTGCCGGCAATTCGCCTGCATGTAAATTTATTGGCAATTGAGTGTTTATTTAAGGTTAACTTTTTAATGCGTATTAGATGTTGGCATAATATTGCCACCAATTGGCCAACCAATGCTTTACCTTCAATGCCAATATGAAAAATGTATATTGCCGGCAAATAGTGTTTGCTGGGTAGCTATCGTAAAAAACTAAGTGTTGATAAAGAAAGTTTTATATATACTTTTTCATTATTATTTTATTTACATTATATACACATTCACCCATTATTTCTGTTTTGTCATGATGTCCACGTATACCGAAACATCCAGATATTGCATTTTAAATCCGTAGTATCAAGATCATGCAGTACTTTTAGGTATCGTTATTTAAAAAATCTAACCAAAACAAATTAGTTCTAGTAGGTTTACTTAAGTTACAATCAATATTCAGTATTATAAAAACACCATTTTGTGTAGGTCCCCTATTTACCACCAGACCTTCAGATAAAAGACTAAACAAAGACGACGCCGAAGTCGTTGAAGTAATCCACACGGATGGCGGTACTTTTGGCTTTCAAGATTCTTGCGGTACCATCGACTTTTTTGTAAATGGTGGAAGTACTCAGCCTGGATGCAAACAGATTGATTTGGCTGACCTCCTTGGAAGCTTTCAGGAACCACGTAAGTTTTATCTCCGAAAGAAATTTGGGTTTATCAATAGAATAATGAGATGGTCATTTTTTCCTAATGTTCTTGATAATAGGAAAGCATTTATGATTACTACAATGTCACTCATGATTACTTCTAAGTATTGTTACAGACTTTCAAAAATGTGTTTAGGTTATAGAATTTTATAGAGTTAGGATCATTTAATTTAGTTTGTTAATTTATTTAAATAATTTACCTTAATTTTTCCAAGTTCTTTCATCACTTTCGAAGGTTTCCGAAAACGCCCGAATTATCTATTAATAACTTTTATGCCATCATGTACTATGGAATTTTCACGATATTTCTCGAATATTCTAGATCATTCTTTACTCTTCCACCATACTATAAAAGGGCGACGGGAAACTTCGGATCAGTTAGTACATATTCGACTTTTGTGCTGTAAACTTCGAGACATTGACAATTTACGATTTTGCCGTTATTGTAACCATAGTTACGTTACATTGTTAATAAAGGTATAAAAACGAAGGTACGTGTTTTTATACGAGGTGATTTGGAACATTTGGTGTCGGAAGCGGAACAAGATTACCCGAGGAAGCCGAAGCCTTTAAAGAAGATTGCATGCCTGTAGAAACAAGACAGCAAGCAGTTATGGAGGAGTTAAGTGCACTAATTAAACAAATGATGGAAAAACAAGAATCCCTGAAAGAAGAAATAAAGAAGGAAATGCAAACCAGTCAAGAATCCCTGAAAGAAGACATGAAGATAAGTCAAGAATCCCTAAAAGAAGACATGAAAATTAGTCAAGAATCCCTGAAAGAAGATCTAAAAGCAATGAAGACCAGCCAAGAAAACCTGAAAGAAGACATCAAGAAAGAAATGCAAGATGCCATAAAAAAAGAAATGGAGAGAAAATTTGGAAAGACCGCCATATCAGAAAATAGCCTCCAAGTCTCCAAGACATAAGGGGTACTGGGCCATATGGGACTCTTTGATTATTAAAGATGGCCTATTACAAAGGGTCTGGGAAAGTTCTGACGGCAAAACCCATAAACATCAGATAATCCTACCAACCAAAAGGATCCCTGAAGTATTGCAAGCCTTGCATAATGGTGTAGGAGGTGGCCATTTCGGAGTTATGAAGACTCTTGAAAAGGTTCGAGAAAGGTTCTACTGGCTGGGAAGCCGTGCAGACGTAAAAGACTGGTGCAGAAGGTGTAAGGACTGCGCTTCCAGCAAGGGGCCCAAAACACGAAGCCATGGCAAGATGAAGCAATACAATGTAGGGGCACCTTTGAAAGAATTGCCATAGACATAGCAGGGCCATTTCCAGTTAGTAAATCAGGGAATCGCTATATCTTGGTAGCGATGGATTACTTCAGTAAATGGCCAGAAGTCTACCCAATCCCAAATCAAGAAGCTATAACTGTTGCCGATGTATTATTTCAACAATGGATTTGTCGCTATGGAGTTCCTAGAGAAATACATTCCGATCAAGGCAGAAACTTTGAGTCCGATCTTTTCAAGAACCTTTGTAATCTCCTGGGAATCCATAAAACAAGAACAACACCTCTTCATCCCCAGTCCGATGGCATGGTAGAGCGGTTTAACAGAACACTTGATAACTACCTGAAAATTAAAGTAAATGACCAACAAAGTGACTGGGATAACTGTATACAGCCGTTTTTATTAGCATACCGCTCCGCAATTCACGAAACTACTGGCGAAACACCTGCTAAAATTATTTTCGGAGCGGAAATATGCCTTCCAGTTGACTTGCTTACAGGACGACCTTCCACCAATGAAGAACCAGCAGAAGACTATGTAAGTCAACTAAGTAAACAGCTACAGAGGATACATGAAGAGGTGCGTACCAAGTTACAAAAAGGAAGTGACCGTATGAAATCCCGCTATGACTTGAAAGCTAACCATCGGGGATTTGTCGTCGGTGAAAAAGTTTGGTTATACAATCCAAGAAGAACCAAGGGGCGTTCACCGAAACTACAGAAGTCATGGGAGGGACCATATAAAGTGGTGACACGGCTTAATGATCTGGTGTACCGTATACAGAAGAGTCCACAGGCAAAGATGAAAGTAGTACATCTAGAAAGGCTAAGCCGTTATCAAGACAGTGAAGATACTTGATCGAGACGATCAAAACTTGGAAGGGGGCAATGTTACAGACTTTCAAAAATGTGTTTAGGTTATAGAATTTTATAGAGTTAGGATCATTTAATTTAGTTTGTTAATTTATTTAAATAATTTACCTTAATTTTTCCAAGTTCTTTCATCACTTTCGAAGGTTTCCGAAAACGCCCGAATTATCTATTAATAACTTTTATGCCATCATGTACTATGGAATTTTCACGATATTTCTCGAATATTCTAGATCATTCTTTACTCTTCCACCATACTATAAAAGGGCGACGGGAAACTTCGGATCAGTTAGTACATATTCGACTTTTGTGCTGTAAACTTCGAGACATTGACAATTTACGATTTTGCCGTTATTGTAACCATAGTTACGTTACATTGTTAATAAAGGTATAAAAACGAAGGTACGTGTTTTTATACGAGGTGATTTGGAACAGTATTATTAGATAAGGGAGTTATATCAGGCAAGAAAAAGTTTAAAATAGGGTTACAGTTTAGTTTACGGTTTTCTGCTATTTTAAGGGTTTTTAAAAAATTATTGATACTTATATATTTTGGACACTCTTCTAAATAAAACGTAAGTGGCGCATATCCAAAATATTCCGTTAAATATATATATATATATATATATATATATATATATATATATATATATATATATATATATATATATATATATATATATATATAATTATTTATTTATTTTTCTTGGGTATAGGTTTTTTTGTTAATAATTAAAACTACTTCATTACATAGCAAACATCTGACGTTTCGCCCAGCGTAGTGAGCTTTTTCAAAAATATATATTGCGTTCAGGCAACAACCTCGAAAAAGATTGTTATAGGCTCACATCTTATTTTGAGTGATCAAATCAAAATAAGATGTGAGCCTATAACATCCTGTCAAAAGATCTCTTAAAGAGCTTTAAGAAAATACCGTGAGATTCGAGAATAGACCTTCAGTTTAAAATATTATTTTTTACGCAATTGACTCAGGTTGTAGCTTAGGAGTGAGTGGATTTTGAGAACACATATTTCTAGTGAAAAAGTCTTATTTACAGGGCTCTATAAAAAAGGCCCAATTTCAGTGTTTTTTTTCAAAATAACTCAAAAATCTAAAATGTTTAAAGAACACCGCACAAACTTTATTAATATTTACATAATAATGTTTCTTTTAGTTATGTGTGATCACCGCAGAGCATGGGCCTACTTTATCGAAGCAGTATTAAACCCTACAGATTTTGTAGCTCAAAAGTGCAACACCTGGGCCAATTACAAAATAAGTTATTGTGATAAGGAAACTGTACCAATGGGTGATTTGACAACAACCTTAACCGGCAACTTTTATTTGGATACCAATAAGGAAAAGCCCTACTCAAAGAAGGCTAGCAAAGGTTTTAGTTTGTCCAGATTAATCCAGCATTAAATAAACAATAACAATAACAAAGTATTAAGAATTTTAAAATGAACAGTATAAATAAATCATTATACATAATTTAAATATAGATAGGCGCATTGATGGTCTCTTTTTATTTCTTTCTTTTATTCTTTAAAAAATATTGATAACCTTATTGCCATTTGGCCTTGTGTTTTATAATGTAAGCTTTAATAACAATAAAAATAACATAATGGTGTATTTTATTTAACCAAATTTGTTATACAGGGGGTCCAACATTTTTTTTTTCAGGGATTAAGATATTTTAAACTAGTTTTTTCAGTTTTAATCAATTATGCATGTTTTTCAAGAAATTAAAAAAGCATTTTAAAACTTATTGAGTAATTGCTGTTATGGCGAAAAATTGGAAACATTTCTATTATACCTACCCACGGTACTTAGCTGAGACTGTAGGTAAAATAGAAATTATATTCAGATTTAAATGGTCATATTTCCGAGACTAATACAGATAAATATACCAAAACTGGTATTTTTGTAAAGCTTTTAAAAAACCTTTTTATGGTGACGGAATATATAGGGTGTCCCATTAAAAAAGTTTACTCCTTTATTTTTCTTAAGTTTTTGATGTTTGTTTCTTTTGTTATGATAGATAATAGATGAAAAACTATGTAACTTTTATTCAAGATTTCTTTTTTCTATCCTTTTTGGTTATAGTAGCAAAATATAAATGAAAACCCTATATAAGAAAAGTGTTGGAAAAAACTGTTTGGAATTTAGTATTGGTCAGTTGTCAGAAAATAATAAAATCCAAATCAATAATGTTTTGTTATTTCGAAAAAATCCTTAAATTTAAAAACGGTACGTTAAAGAGCTTTTAATTATGCAGCTTTGTACTAACTTATTCGACACTGCAATTCTTACAGTTTAAAATGGTCACCCTCAAATTTAGGACACCCTGTAATGCTTCAAATTTTGATAAAAAGGGCGCTACTTAAGCCATTATCACCAAGGACGTTCCGTTAAATCTCCGATATAGTAAAAAGCTTAATAAGAAACTAAAACAAAAAAAATGTTTGTTAAATTGTATATTTCATTAAATAAAGCGCTTAAGATTACTGTTTAGCCCATGGTTTGCCATTTTAGTTTTTCTTTAATATATCCTGTATACTCTTTAATCCAAGATTCGCATAGGAAGCAACCTCATCCATTGTATTGTAATGAATGAAGTCGTTCGGCTTAAGCTCCTACTTCGACCTAAAAGAACTTTTGTGAATACTCTACATTCAGTGGCGTATTTACTAGAAGGCTGAATAGGCTGGAGCCTAGGGTGGCGTTTTTATGGGGCGGCAGATTTTGTATTTTTAACTTAATAAATTGTTTAGTTGATTTCGATTTCCATTCAGAAATCGTTCAATGTAAAAGGAAAACAATTTAGGGGGCGGCTAAAATTAATAGCTTACGGGCGGCAAATATGTAAATGCGCCTCTGCCTACATTAGTTAATCCCCTCGATTCCCAAACTTTTCGCGAAGCTGGAAATATTTCGGGGGCGAGCCTTTTTATATCTTCTGGATTCAAGAAAACTCCTTCCAGATATTTTAGTCTCTGGCCTGTTAATTCCGTACATTGGCATAGTATATGCTCCGAGGTTTCGCTCTATCGATCACAAAACCTACAGAGGTCGTTGCCGCTTTTTCCCATCTTTTTAAGGTGATACCTCAGAAGGCCGTAAGCCGTCAGGAAGTTAGTAACTATGCTGAGTTCGTTTTTGAAGCTCTAATAGCTTTTTAGTGTATTTAGGCGATTGAGAGATAAATCTCTTCGCCTGTCTTTGTCCTGGAGCGTTATTTCAGTGAGTCTCTTTTTGACTCTGTTCTCATTCTGTGAGTTTTTCACCCATTATTTGGTAACCAGATAAAAACTGGTCGTCATCGCATAGTGTTAATTAAAAAATTATGTTCTACGTAGTTCTGGTTCGTTTTGGTAGGCTATATTTAATTAAGAAACGGTTTATTTTAACATTTTTAGGTCACCCTAAATATTTTCAATTTTTATTTTTTATTTTACATGAACATACAACTACCGAATCAGCTAAATGAAATCGTTCATGGGCAATGTGTGAAAAGGAGACGGTCTAATGCGAATTAGCATGTATTAAGAAAATAGGGCCTACCATTACATCGGTTGTAAAAGATTTAGAGGATAGATATTAAATTTTATGTATAGCCTTGACTATAACTTCTTAGGCAACCTATTCGAAATATACTTATTCACATACAAATAGTTTTCAACTAATAAGCAGATGGGTAAAGGTGGCTTCCTATTCCGATCTTGTACTATTTCTTATTTTATTAACATTCGGAAATTTAGTTTTTAAATTTAAAAAAATAAAAGATTGTTAAATCTTAAATGAAAAATAAATTAATTTTAAAATAGCTGGCAACTTTTATTTTCAACCTTGAATAACAAAAAATAATTTTGGACTATAGGTAAAAAGATTATTGTTTACCCAGATTTAAACAGGTTTGAACATCCACTTCCTTACATTTAAAAAATACTAACATCATGTAAAACATCGTCCAAAAACTAAAATGGTAAATGCTTAGCTAAATACATATAACAATCTATAATGTAGCCAAATTAATTTGAGAGTGCCGAAAGCAAGAACATTTAAGCAAAATATATGTAATTGGTCTAAAAAGTCAGTAACCGTGATTAAAAATATAACTAGCCAATAATGGAGATACAGTTTATCCAAGCTAACATTTTTCGAATGGCTCTTTTAAAACCGGCTTTAAAAAACAAAATAAAGTCACTAAAATCAGTTGATTGGCATTTATCAGTCAGTGATGGATTTTTAGCTTTTCTTTGGCTAAACAAAACAGAAACGATAATTATAAATTAAATTATGCAGTGTGTCCCAGGTTAGCTCTTACAAGAGGACAAATGGAGCAAACATTTTTGAATTTTTAAACGTCCTTTTGGGATAACGGGTCGCATGGTTCAAAACTAATAAATACAAAATTTTACTCCAATTGGTAATATACAGGGAGAGTTATAACTAAAAATATGAAAAAGGACCAAGAGCAAAGTACCTTTATTTTTAAAAATAGGACAAAATTGTATGAGTCATGTTGTAGAGAATTAAATTTTATGTCAAAATTAAAAGTAAAAGAAAAAAATAGGCATTTTTTGACAAAATGCATTAACTTCAAATTTTAACATAAAATTCAATTCTCTACAAAATTTACTTATATTATTTTCTTCTATTTTAAAAAATAAAAGTAGGTAGCTCCTGAGCATTTTTCATATTTTTAGTTATAACTCGCCCTCTATAATACCAAATGGAGTAAAATTTCGTATTTATTGGTTTGGACCATGCGACCAGTTTTCCATAATTTCGTTTTAAAATTCAAAAATTGTTGGTTCATTTGTCCTCTTGTAACACCTATCCTGGGAGACACTGTATATGGTTAAACTTTAGACTTTTATAGTTTATGCAAAATTAATGGCCAGCAAGAAAAATACTGCTAAATTTATTTATTGAATTCTATATAAGAAATTTTTAAATCTTTCTGAATTCTTAAGTAGCCAACTTAAATCTGAAAAACTAAATTTACTGATCTAGTATTTACATTACCAACCTAGAAATTTTCCTTTTTATGAACTATAGTAGTATCATTGAAGTGGTATTCTTTCGAAAAATTATCAGTTTTACTTTTATCAGTTGCAAGTGATCATGATCATATGATCACGTGACAGATACAATTTGAAATATTAATAAAAATGCAGAAAGAAGTTAGCCACATAAGTTTCAAAAATATGTTATCAGTATCACTTTTATCAGTTCTATCACGTGCAAGTGATCATAATCATTTAATCCCGTGACAGATGCGATATGAAATATTAATAAACATTTAGAATGAAGTTAGCCGCATAAGTTTCAAAAATATGTTATCAGTATCACTTCTCAGTATGTTCACTGATCACGCCTCGAAAGAATACCCCTTATATATTTTCTTTTTTTTGTTGCTAACGTCATTCTTTAATTAAAATGGCTCAGTAGTATCACAGGTTTTAACAAAAAGCTACTTTATCTTTGTACCAGTTTCCTTCATTTGAAGTACACAAATTACTTTACAGTGACTACTTTTTGACTACTTTTTTTTGTATTAGTTTTTATTCTCTTGTCTTCAATAGTAGTCACCTTTATTTACTGTATACAGTATGGGTTAATAGGTGTGCAACAAATTAGAAACTTTTATTTAGAATTGAAAATTTTATTCTTTATAAAAGTTAGTGCATGGTTTCAAACTGTATTAGCAGTAGTTAGTTTTAATGAAAGTTCAATGGTAGGTCAAAAAGATTGAAAACTGCTTAAGAGTAAAGTACCCTTATTTTAAAAAATATTACAAAATTTCAAACAGAAAACTTATTTAATATAAAAATTTAAGCATACATAACAAGTCATAGCCACCTAATAAATTTTTTATTTATTTTTTAATTATACAAGGTGTTACTGTGTTACAGAATGTTGTTAAGAAAATTTAGAAGCTGATTATACATCACAAAATATAATAAAATAATTATATTAACTTCGGTGCGCAAATTTTTCGTTTTTAGGATACAGGGTGTTAATCTGTTCAAAAAATTGAACAATTCCGAAAACACCTATTTTAGTCAAAATTGTTAGACTGGATATAAATCCTATTTAAATAAGTATTTATTGTTTCTGTTAACACAACTGCCAAGAAAAATTACAATACCTAATTTAAAAAAGATGCTTCTGCTATGGTCTAAAAATATGCAATTAAGTGAATTCTATTTTTTTCTCTTAAATTAAACAAGATACAAAAGAAAATTAGGAGCTTATTTGCTTAATATATATATTTTTTTATATCTAAGTTGGTTTGGCCTTACATACTAAGTGTTTTGGCCACAGAACTACTTTTTACTCGTATATGCTTAATATAAAGAAAGCATAAAAATTTAACACATTTACACAGTCAGAGGCGTACCGGTTTTTTTGTTAGAAACATTCCTTTAGTTGCCGCTTGAGACGCCACTGGACTTATTAAATGTAATTAACTTAGTAATAAATTTTTTCCTTAATGCCATAAATAACACTGCCAAATTAAAACAAATTTAAGTAAAATAAAGTTAATATATTAATATTTTTTCACAAGTTTAACACCCTCTTTCTTAAAAATTAAGAATTTGCGTACCCATGTTTATATGAGCTTTTTTCATATTTTTAATGGTAGAATCTGCCCTTAAATTTTCTTAACAACATTTTGTAGCACCCTGTATAGTAACTAACAACTGATAACTCAGTTTGAGATGATGCAACAACTTGTATGAAGATTTTTTTTTTGAGAAATTACAAATAATAAAGTTATTCCATTTATTGCACACCTACTGGACCACACTGTATGTACATTTTAAAAATAAATAGTTACTTTATTTTAAGTTAACTTTGTTCTTAATCTTATGGTAATAGGTATTGGGCTTTTAAATATAACACAAACAACAGTACGTGAATGCCCCAATAATAACTACTAACATCAATATTAACAGGTAAAACATGTTCTATAAATTATAGGCCCTTTTAACTATAGTTCAGTACAACCTAATCTATATATTACATTTATTTACAAGTTAAACTGTTAAGCTATGCAAGTGTTTTGATTAAAAATTAACTTTTAATACATAACAAGAAAAAACAAAACTCATATACTCTCTCACCATCATTGGATGCATTTAAATGAAACTTTCTATTCTCTCTGGTTTTAGTTGAGGCTACCAATTTTCCAACTTATAGTATTTATTATGTGATCTTAAGAACCTATTATAATAATTCATATACTTAATTCTTTGGTGGAATTCCAAAAACTATTTTATTTTTGATACCTATATGCATGTAGAACTGTGCTGTAATTTACATCAGTAAAGATTTTTAAGTAACTTTTTAAGACTGCCAAAGAATAATTTACGTATTAAAACACTATTTTTAGACATTGCTGATAACTGATATAATAACAAATATTAAATTATTTAAAATGTGGTTGAATTAATATAAATCATTCCATTATTTTCATGTCTCTTGACAACTTTTTACATGTATTACAAATAACATATAAAACTTAAAACTCTTTGTATCCCTGTACAAGTTATTTGGCGATTGCTTAAAATTAGGTTTTAATACACTTAAAGAGTAAGAGCCCGTGAGCGGCAGACCTTAGTCATTTTGTAAAAGCTGAAACTTTGTCAGCGCATTCTTCCAACATAAGTAAAAGCGATGGGAGAATATGAAGTTTTACTCATAGTGGCTTTGGCAGGTACCAGGTACCAAAGGTTACTAAATTAAAAGTTAACTTTCGTCATTTTGTAAAAGCTGAATTTTATGTGTGTTACTTGGGTACCTATTAGAAGATATTTCCCCAGTCGGCAGACACTTCTGATAGTTCCTGCCACGAGGCAGACAAAAATTTAGTCTGGCTGTAGGGGCCCAATTGTCCGAAAAGTCCAATATTTAGTCCAATATTTTTGTTATTTAACAAGATATGACAGACACACTGTATAAACCAAAATATTTTTAGTACATCCGTGTTTAAAAACATTATAAATTTTATAAAAAAGTTTTGTCATATCTTGAATAATAACAGTAATATTGGACTTAATCTGACATTTGAGCCACACTGCAGCCAGACTAAATTTTTGTCTGCCAGGGTGTAGGAATTATCAGAAGTGTCTGCCGACAGGGAAAAAATTTTCTAATAGGTACACAAGTAATATACATAAAATTCAGCTTTTACAAAATGACGAAAGTTAACTTTTTATTTAGTTAACTTTCAAGGTAGAAAAATTGAGGTTAAAATTAAAAAAGTTATAACTTTACAGTTATTACTTTTTTTTGGGACACTCTGTAAAAACCAAAATATTTTTAGGACATCCGCGTTTAAAAACACTACTACTTTTATAAAAAAAAGTTTTTTCATATTTTGTTAAATAACAGAAATATTGGACTAAATATTGGACTTACTCGGACAATTGGACTAAATTTTTGTCTGCCTCGGGGCAGGAACTATCAGAAGTGTCTGCCGACTGGGGAAATATCTTCTAATAGGTACCCAAGTAACACACATAAAATTCAGCTTTTACAAATTGACGAAAGTTAACTTTTAATTTAGTAACCTTTGGTACCTGGTACCTGCCAAAGCCACTACGAGTCAAACTTCATATTCTCCCATCTCTTCTACCTATGTTGGAAGAATGCGCTGACAAAGTTTCATCTTTTACAAAATGACGAAGGTCTGCCGCTCACGGGCTCTTAGACTATTATGCTGCAACAAAACATTAATTGCGCACTTTTGTAGATTTCTGAAAATCGTTTTATCATTTGTATATCTAAGATAAAACCCCGCTATAGATATACATTTGTTAAAGCTAAACTGCTAAAAATTAATTTATTTACTTCCGGACTAAACATTGTGAATAACTGATGTAACAACAAAAAGTTTAGCTTAAAATGTGGGCGCATTTAAATGAAACAGCCTATCTTCCCTCTTTTAATCCAACTTAACAACTTCCCAACAAAACTTATTGCACTTGTAGTATCAATTAAGGGCTCGAAAATAACATATAACTCAAAACCCTTAGTATCCCACGATAAAACAGCTTCATTTGAAGAACGCTCAAAAATAAGCTTCAATGGACTAACGGAACAGTGTAACTTTTGATGTGCTCTTTGTAGATTTCTGAAAGTTTTGTTTTATCTTTCGTATATGGAGGAGCAACAGACGGTTGGTAAAATTGGGCTGTAGATTTACATTTGTAGAGGTAATGGCGCAGCTCGGGAAAGCCTGCCTTTAATGTAGTTTCCTCCAATGTCGCTAAAGATTCATTTATGGCCTCCAGACAGTTACTTCTTCGCAACTTCTCAACGATTTTCTGTTTAGCTTCACTTAGGGTAAAAAATACGTCTCTTTCTACAGTCAAAAGTAACAGACATGCTTGGCAATCTTCAGCAAGGTAGGAAACATGGCCATACAAAAACCGCTGGCATCAAAACGAGGTAAGCAGAGTGGTGTCCAACTCTCTGAATACTTCAAGCTTTCAGTTGCTTGAACCAAGTTGAAAATTAGGTGAAGGTCGGCAGGATGGAGGTAGTACTTCTTCATACGTACTAAGGTAATTAGGCGGTTGTTTGCTAAGAGTATAGCAAATACTAGGTTCTGAAAGGGAGAAAACAAATTTGATCTGGGTATAAAGTAGGAAAATTTCGATTTACCCAAATTGCTTTAATCTATTACAAAAAGTATAAATAAAGAATGAAACAAAATATAAATTTCTATTATAGGTAATAAACTTGTCAAAAAGTAACAGAGAGTAAAAATTTCTTAAGCGAAAAATCGGCTATAAAAATTTTAATTTTTTTAAATTTTATAAGAGATTAAAAATTTTAAGTACTCATTTTGAAAATAACAGTATATTATAAGCATATAATTACTAAATTTCGATGAACATTGGTTTGTCTGCTAAGGAATAATAGAGAACAGAAAAAAAAATTTACATAAAAAAATAAGTGCTTATAAATAATTAGTTTAATAATAAACAAATAGAAATTTAGCTAACTTCTCGGTGTTGTAGAAGAATTTAGTTCATATAAAAATATTCGTTAACCTATTGACTAAATGATGCCACAAGAAAATTTTGGTGCTCTTTTACCAATAAAAAGATATTATCCCTTTATTGCGTTTAACACCGTTTTTTTGCCTAAGACCGCAGAAGGTAAAGTACCTACTCGACGTAAGACACAGCGCTCGGAGTAGCGCGTTCGCCTTGGCTGCTGTTTAGTAAATTCAATTGCTAATTCGGCTAAATAAAACCTTTATTTTTTAAAATTATTGTACAGGAAACTATTTGCCAAGCACAATTTTGCAAAAAATATTCGGATTTTAATCCATTTTTAATTTGTAGGTCAAGTTATATATGGTTAGATTGTATCCTAAAAAACTTTGGTTAAAAGCCAACAACAAAGAATTTTACTGATAATAAAGTTTGACATTTTTTAACAATTTTGACAACCAGTTTAGATGACCAAAATTTATTCGCTGTTAAACATTACTGGTAATGTGATCAGTTTTCTAAACAAAGTTTATTCAAAAAATGGTGGTGTCTGATTGGTCTATTTCATAATAAGGGAAATAATCAAACAAAAATATCTTTTATTACCCTAGTAAGCTGATTTTTCTTACAATAGATTTACAACAGCACCTTTATTAAATGCCCAGCCTGAGGCTATAAAGATAACCTCTGTGAGATTTGTCTTTATCACTTCCGGTTTAACCGGAAGTGGTATAAATTTTAATAATAATTTAAACGGGACACTCTGCATATTTTCTAAAATTTAAATTCTATAAGCCATTTCCAGAGTTTATTAACTTAAAGAAAAGTTAATGGCCTCGACGACGCGTCTCCGATCAGGCCTCTCCTACCCCGCCTTTCCGGCTAAAACAAAGCCTGTTATCCTTTTCTATACTGTGTAGTTGTTCGCTTCGCATAGTACACGATGACTTGACCTTGCCGGCACTGTTTGAAAGCCGCTTTCAAATGCGCCGCTAGAGAGTGCATTAACTATTCTTTTTGATAAACTCAGCCATTTCTAATATAAAACCTGTATTATAATATCCTTTACCTATGATTGTTAGTTTTTTGAAAAAATAGCAATAGAAAATGTTGTGTGTGTGTGGCCAGACATTATTTAGTTCTTTAAAAAACAAAGATAAGCCTGATTTAAATCTAATGTTCAATATAGGGTGTTAGCCATTTAAATTTTTGAATTTACATTATGACGAAAGTAGCTTTTTTGCAACAGTTCCAGTTAAGCCAGAAGTGGTAATAATATGGTTTAAGGGAAAGAATTTTCAAAAAATGTTAAATTAAACACAATCAATGTTTATGATATTTATTTGTTTTTCTGTAAAACTGAATGATGTGTAGTAGTTTGGACATTTTCCCTAAAACCAAAATTAATACATAGGTTATAGAGATGTTTTAGGTTTTACATTAGAAATGACTTGTATCAGATCTTAAAAAACAATAAAGGGATATATATTATTTCTTTAAAGACTTTAAGCTTAGTACATCTGTTATGTAAAGTGTCTTTGTTAAAAAGAAAAAAAATTATCAAACAAAAAGTAAGAGTTTCTGCTTATGTAGGTGTCAGATAAATAAGTAAATAATAATTATAATAATATTTTTTATTTAATTAAGATTTTTGTGACTTACCTTTATTTTTCCACATGCTCCTGTTATTGCAGAACTAATAGAATCCCTTACTGATAAAGCGAGAGGTAGACACTGTACTGCCCCTAATATAAATGAAGGCTCTCTTTCTGATAAATCAAGAAGATGGTCTATAAGCCTCTCTACTCCTGTAAGTAGTCTTCTGAGATCGTAGTTTTGCCTTTGTTCATAAATTTTGTTAAGTCTTGTTAGGGTTAACATACTAACTATTTGGTTGAATACATAACTGAAAAGTAAAAAAGTATTCTAAAGATCTGCCGTCCTACGGGAAAACATCATATGTGCATATAATAATCCATATAACACACCGTGTTTTTCCGTTGTATTGCTGAGATATTTAATTGTTTAAAAGCATCTTAATATTTTCTTTTAAATTAACTTTAATGCTTGGTTCCTAGAATTTTATTAATATGTCTGTAATTTTTTGTTATTATTATGTATTATTCAGAATATTTTAGTGATTTTCATTGGTTTTTCTAGACCTGATCTTAATTGTGTTTTATTATTTTATACATGTGGGTTTCAAAACTAAAAAGGTGTACGTCACCTTGTTTTAAAAACTAAATGTGGTGTTATATTGTTTGACCCTTAATAACCAATCTTAAAAAAGACATTATTTGCTTTAAAAACCATTTTTTTTTACTACAAATCCATGTACCTTATCAGAAGGATGTCATTGATGTGCTGTGGCGGTCTTATTTAAAAGTAGTATTTAGGTGTGACAATATCAATATGTTTTTATAAACGGTGCTATTTTAAGCACCGCGCGACTAGTATTAATGTAAGTATTATTTGATGCAGTATTTTATTTGAAGTAGTTATTCAAAATGTATACAAATACATACCTAACTTTAAGGGACCTTTAAGGGACCAAAGACCACTAAAAACTATCAAAAAGTTGACCGACGTCTACCAAATTATTCTGATTTGTTTTTATTTTAAAAATTTTTAATAAAAGAATATTTAGTATGAAAACATGATTTTTGCACATATTTGCAAAAAAGTAGCTATAAAACTCATAACTTTCTATTGGTGTATTAAATACACCGTGCAACCAATTATGGTAAAATTCTGGGTGCATTTAATTATGGGTTAAAGCCAGTTTTTTTCTGCCAGAGGGGTGTAAGTCATAGTTTGACAGTGGACAAATGGATCTGGTATGATAGTTACATTTTTTTCTACAATGTAGTGTAGGTACTCCACTCTCACAGGTAACATTAACAATCATAAAACTTAAAAATGTTGTAAATATACTTACTTAAGTTGTAATGTTAGTTGATTAACACTCTCCCCAGTCTTAGAAACAGCTACTAAAATTAAAGGTTTTTTTGATAAAAATACAAATAATGTATCACCAGCATGTAGACTTTTTATACTGTCATCGTTAGATTGAACAAAGCTTACTAGAGTTTGCATAACTCCAAACAGCCATGCCAGTTTATCTTCATTTCCGTACCTTAAATTAAAATTTAAATTTATATGTGTAACATAAAGGTAAATACTCATAACTTCATTTTTTGTTAAAATGGAGATAAATTATTTATTTATCACAGTACATTACAGAATAAAATTCCAAGTGATACATTTTAATATCATAGTAGTATACATTGAGTAATTGTCATGCTTTTTTTAAATTCTGTGGCAGTTTCGAGGTTTAAAATCATAGGTATTAATGGCAGCATTCAGGGTACTCAGCTGCTTTATTGCTTAGTTTTACAAATGCCAAATGAAAGCAATAGGATGGCCTTATTTAGACAGCTTTGACACGTCGCTTACCCACTACCCAGCAGTAAAGCGGCTAGTACTCTTGTAGGCACCCAATCTACTTTGGGTGTTTCATTAGACTCACTATATCATAAATTTTGAATTAAGAGGTAAATATAAATATACACTAAATTATATGCTTACCTAGAGTATATAGGCTTTCCTGCAGAGCTTAACACGAATATATGCTTTTTCTTTGAAGTCCAGTCTACATTATTTTCTACATCATCCTCAGTTTCTACTCCGTTTTTGGGCTTATCTGAACTTTCTTCAAACTGATCATTATTGCTATTAATTACATTTGCCTCTTCACTTGTGGAAACTACAGTTCCACATTTTATTTCTTCTAAGCTGGAACTCATCTGCTGAAAGTTTTCAAACGAATCTGAAGTTACAAGAACACTCTCGCGGGCAGCCCCTGGTTCTACTTCAAAGGTGGATGACATTTTTAGGCACAAAGTTACTTTTTTAAATAAAAAATTTAAAGATTTATCTGCAGCAAAACGATATAACATTCTAATTTTTTTAAGATTTTATTTTTTATTAATTAATGGAAAATGTCTCAAATTTCTAACCTGTTTGATAGTTTCAATTGGTTTCAATATGTGACAATTGACAAGTGTTTGTTTACATATGATAAAGAAGATATTCTAATCCTGTGATGCATCATGGGTAATGTGTCAAACGTTCTGCCTCACCACGAATATGTTAGACACGCTTGCCGAGCAAATGCATGCAAACTCCTCCAATAATAAAAATTATTTTATAACAATAGATGAGTAAAAATCTTGACCTAATTGTTTTCTATATACCTCTGTTTTTATAAAACAGTATATTAATATGGCATATTATGGTCCCGTGGCGTCGTCGTTTTTTACAACCTTTTATAAACTCATTTTTCATCTTACACTTTTTTAAATAAATTGCGTAGCTTCACTTTCAATCGTTTTACATTATAGTGAATGTGCCGGAGCAGTTTTACGTGGCTTGCTGCGTTTTTAAAGGGACCCTTACCAATTTATTTAATAAAGGTGTAAAATACGTCATAAAAACGGGATTTCTAAAACGTAAAAATCAAATATTGGGAGCCACTTCTCACTTTAATTCAAGTAGTGTGTGCAAAAATAAGGGGAATATGGTGGATATCTCGAAAACAAAACGTTTCCGACTAAAAGGAAACGAACATCATGATACAACCAATATTATACCTAGTAGTTTAAATTCATTCAAATTTCTAAGTAAGCGTTAATTTTATTAAAATCTAAAAGTATAGTATTATGTGTACCCTTTATGAAAGTGCTCGACAAGAGAGGAAAAGCACTGTTATAGATAAACTGGGTTTGTTGTCTCAATTTTATTCAGCACGATCGATTGCGCGATCTTTTAATCGAAAAAAAGCAGTTCGAAAAAATACTTATATAAAAGATTTTTCATGTTTTGACGGGAATACCAAATAAAGTTAAAATACTCAACCACTAAATACTACTTGTCTCCCCCGTGGCGCAGTGGACAGAGCTTTGATCTTCGAAGTCAGAAGTCGCCGGTTCGATTTCCAGCGGGGGGACATATTTAGGGTAGTAGTTAGTTAAGTATAATGTCCGTGGTGCTTACTACCGCGTCGTCATCAAAAGGTGCTGGAAAATGCATAACTGCATGTTTTAGTGCCTGGACAACCGTTTGACTGAACAGGAGGAATGATGGGTTAAACATCTAATAACCCGACACCCACGGTACTCTATATTTAGGCATAAGCCTCGTGGGATGTCAAAAAGATAAAAACTAAAAGGGGTACGTCGAGTAAAAAGGCTAGAGACACTCAATAAGTTATATTTTATAATAAATTAAGAAAATGGAAGTCCAAGAAACATCCTTTGTATTTTATTTAACATACTATTTTTCTAATAGTATTAAAAATAACAAATATTGCACAAAATGCTAAAAATAATAAAAATAATGTTCTAACAGACATTGTGTTATAATAATTTGCACTAATGTTATAAAAGAGGTTTAAAAATAGTAATGTGTAATAATAATTAAATAGTTACATATAGTATGTGTTTATATTTTATTTATAACAATAATCTTCCAAGGCACCCGCAAGCTTTTTAATTTATTTGCTATTTCCTGCTTCGCAAATACAGTTTGGGTTTGCAATCTTCAACTGCATTTTTATCTAAATAACTTTTTACCCCTAAACTATTTATTTGTTTCAATCAATGTTTTTTTCGTAATAATTTTTCATAATTGTATTTTTTTCTTTCAAGGGTATTTCCATCATTTTCGGATGCTCTGCGAGGCAAATATTATAATTTTTGTCGTAAAATATCCAACAAAATAAAGACTTTTAACACCTGAAGTCAAAAAATGTGATGTTGTCAGATCGACTTTACGTATACGTTCAAATGGTTCGAATGAAATTGCGAAGGTGACTCAAGAATGCCATTACTTAGAAACATTCGCAAATATACCCTTCGCAAAGTTGCGCATACGCACAGATGCGAATGGTGTCGAAATTGAGCCACTGCTCAATGTCGGCGACTGGGTAACTGAGCCACCACCTTCTAGATGTTTTGAGTTTTGACTAATTGTAGAAGGCGATGACTGGGGCAAATGCCAAAGTCGGTCTATATAAGGTCACGACATTCGAGCCATGTTGTCTTTGACGTGTTATGATGTCACATCTCCCATTTTTCGGCCATGATGTTCAGTGCTGGAGTACGCAGTTTATTGTATTATTAGAACAGCCGTTTACACAAACAGTTTTTAATTATTGTTAAGTTGTAAACTCTTTTACTTTAAATAAAAAACATTTGGAATTACATCTTTTTTAACAAATGTC
The DNA here is from genome assembly GCA_014170235.1 of Listronotus bonariensis. Lineage (NCBI taxonomy): Eukaryota > Metazoa > Arthropoda > Insecta > Coleoptera > Curculionidae > Listronotus > Listronotus bonariensis. Next base: position 49,399 of record JACEGR010004784.1, on the reverse strand, counting down.
ACTTCCAAAACAATGCAAAATGAAATACGCAAATTCTAGACGCCACTGGATTGGTCATCAGCTTTGATTTTGCCAGTCTTGCCAACTTTTCTCCGTGGAGTGCCCTTCCTTGCGTCCCCTGACCTCAGGAAACCGCCTAAAAGTTGAGGATATGTCGAAACCTTATAAATATAAACTAACCTTGGGCAAATGCCAAGTTCTTGGGGCCAATAAGGGGTCATCACGAACGTACTAAAATGCTCTGGCTTCCACTACAAATTTTTATGCAACCAAAAATACTACATCTCAAAGCGTTAATGTCAAAATATTTACCTAACCTCAATCGTCAATATCGATGTTTAGAAAAGTTCGTGCTACGATTTCGAGTGCTGAAAAGTGCTCAGAAAAAACAGATTCTCAGTTTTTCTGAAAGATCTGTAAAAAATGGCGAATAGAACCGTCAAAGACGCACGATCAGTTCATGGAACTAATCCACAATATCTAATAGAAAAGATTATCCGTTCTCGAATCTATGATTCAAAATATTGGAAAGAAGAATGTTTTGCTCTTACTGCAGAACTTCTCGTTGATAAGGCCATGGAATTACGATATATTGGTGGAGTTTATGGAGGTAATATTAAACCCACCCCTTTTTTATGCCTAACTTTAAAAATGCTTCAAATTCAACCAGAGAAAGATATTGTAGTAGAGTTTATAAAAAACGAAGAATTTAAGTATGTTAGAGCTTTGGGGGCTTTTTATATGAGGCTTACTGGTTCATCGTTAGACTGCTACAAATATTTGGAGCCTCTATATAACGATAACCGCAAGTTAAGAAGACAAAACAGACAAGCACAGTTCGAGCTTGTTCATATGGATGAATTTATTGATGAACTTCTAAGGGAAGAAAGGGTAGGTGAAATAGTTTTATATATTTTTCAACATCATTGTTTTACCATTAAATTCAACCCATATGAATATGAATATACACATATGAAACTATAATGCAGGGTGTTACAAAATATTATTAAAAAAATTTAAGGGCAGATTCTACATTAAAAAATATAAAGAAAAGTACATATAAATATGAGTCCGGAAATGCATTGCTTCCCAGATAAAGGGTGATAAAATTGCGGCAACTCTGATTTTGAAGAAATTTGATATACTTAGGGGTTCTGTAGCCCTGATCATGAATCTGAGAGAATTTTTTCCGACACGTTTCGTTCTCTATATATTCATAATCAAAGTTGTTTATGATAACATTAAACATTACAACATTTACTGGTATACTTAAGTCCATCCGTGGACACACTATATATTTATAAACAAACTTTTTATTTGTTAAAGTAGTTGAATTATAAGTGTTCAGTCAATGTATAGTTATCGATTATATAGCTTCAATAAGAAAAAATATTTCCTCGCTTTTTATTTATATGAGCACTTTAGGTATTTTAAAGAAATGACAGTTCCTTTGGTGTGGATTTTCTTATAAAAGCAATGTTTTTAGGTTTGTGATGTTATTCTACCAAGAATCCAAAATAGACATATTTTAGAAGAAAATAATGAAATAGAAGCTAAAGTATCAGCTCTAGAAGATGATTTAGATGAAGATATTGAAATGGGAAGAGGTTGATATTACAAAATATCAACTTGTAGAAAGTTTAAAAGAAAAAGAAAAGAAAGATCGTAAAAGAGAGAGGAGTAGGTCAAGGGAAAGAAAGAGAAGCAGAAGTAGGGAAAGGGACAGGCACAAGAAGGACAAGGAAAAGGATAGGGAGAGGCGTGATAAAGAAAAAGATAAAGACAAGGACAGGGATAGACGAGACAAAGACAGGGATAGAAAAAGGAAAGATGATGACCGAAAGCGTAGATAAGTTCAATATTTTTATAAATCACTTTTTTTTAATTAAACTCTGTATTAACAGTAATTGTATAAATACATACCTAATACTTATAAATAAAAATAAAAAATCTGTAAAGGTAAATTTAAATGTGTATTATTGATTGGAAGGTATATAAAAATATATTTTTAATACAAAGCACAAAATATATATTCAGTGAGAAATGAATATTAGAAATAGACCTAGGAGTTTCTTCTCTGTCTAATTGCACTTTTACTAATGACAATATTCTTTTGGCTTTCCATTTTGTGACCTTTCAAAAACGACTGATTTGTTGGTTTGGCAAGTGGTCTTCTTTTAGGTACTAGAAGTATAATTCATTTTATATTTATATTAATTTTTTTGGTATGGTTATACAGGGTGTTTCACAACTTATCCGACAAACTTTAGGGGCTAATTCTACAATAAAAATAAAAAAAACTTCTATGAACAAAGTCCTAAACATCTTAGTTTTTTGAATTACGAGGTGTTAAAGACTTTAAAAAATATTGGGGGATGCCTTCTATGCTTCAGAATACATTTTTTGGCATACAAGGGAAAAAAAAAATTACTAGTGTGGTCCATGAGAGGTTTAAGGTAAATATTTTTAATAAAAAAATGGTACGCCACTACATTTTTCTAAAATAATTTTTTTTTAATTCCCATTGGGTTTGGAACAAATTTGATCTCTTGCCTTTTTTTATTTGATGCACGATTTTCGCGTAAATAAATAAAAACATTTCTGGGCACGGTCATTTTGTATAGATAATAAGTATCAAGTTCTACGGTAAAAAACAACCTTTGCTATTTATTCTTCAATTAGATAGGAATTTGACCATGCTGAAAAATGGTTTCTATTTATTTACGCGAAAAGCGTGCATCAAATAAAAAAAGTTAAGAGATCAAATTTGTTCCAAACCTAATGGAAATTTTAAAAAGTATTTTTATTAAAAAAATGCAGTGGCGTACCATTTTTTTAATAAAAATATTTACCTAAAACCTCTCATGGACGACACTGGTAAAAATTGTTGTTTTTTTATCCCAAAAATCGCTACTATGCATGCGTCCCCAATTTTTAAAAAATACCTGAATTGGTATAAAAGTTATTACAAAGAAAAACAATATTTTTTTTAAAATTTTCAACACCCCGTAGTTCAAAAACCAAGACGTTTAGGACATTGTTCATATGAAGTTTTTTTCTTAGTTTTGATTGTAGAATTAGCCCTTAAAGTTTGTCTGATAAGTTGTGATACATCCTGTATAATTTAAGCCAAATTATTATAAAAGATAATATAAGTACAAGTGACAATAGAATTAAAATAAACTTACAGAGATTCCACGAAATATATACTGGTTCTGCATCATCAAATGCTGTTAAATCGTTTAGAAGTTTGCATCTAGATTCTCTTATAATTGAAGCAGAAGCAGCTTTCTGTAAACTTGTTGGATAGTTCTTGGGTAATCCTTAAAATGTAAATTAGGTAGTTAAATTTTTGGTAATTGTAAGGCTGTAAGCTAAATACCCATATCTATAAAAACAAAGTAGCTACCTATGTATATGGGAATTTTTAAGGTAAATACTTTTTATCTGTGTGTTATTATTATATTTAAAATGTTAAAAATGACGTTTTACCAGGAACAATGTCTGCAAGATTAACTCTTGGTTTAGATCCATAAACAAGTTTACTTTCTTCGAATCTTTTAATAAACGTTCTACTCAGGTCTGACACATTTTTGTTATCAAAAATCTCTAAAAATGTCAAATTTCTAATAAATTACTTAATGCTAAGTGCACTGTTACAGGTAGCTAACAAGACTATTAGTCTAAGATCCGAATGGGAAGCGAGCTGCAGCCATCTGTTTACTGGATAAAAACTTTTGTATTAAATATAAGATTTCAACAAAGGTATCGCTACAGGGTTGCCTAAAAACTATGGTTAAGGCTATATTTAAATTAAAAAAGAATCTAAAATGTTTGGCTCACTAATATATAATATTTTTTCTCTCCAATTTTATAATTACCGCCATCGGAAATAGTAACATTTAATATTTTGAAAAATGATTACAATTTTTTGGTATCTTCTCTATTATTTAAACATGCATATTTTATTACCGAAATCTTAGACTCAAGGTTAATTTATATATACTTGAAATAGGTTGCAACCCATCCTCGACGACCATCGGGGTATACACGCAAAACTGTCACATCTGTCAAAAAAGCCTAAGCTCGCGCGCAAATTTGACCATGTGTATTAAAAAACTGCCACATATGGCTTGGCATGCGACTGATGCGACTCGATGTCCGAGTTTGATTTTTCGTAGCGCGCGTCATGCAAACTTGTGCATGTGTAGGAGACGTCAGTTAACGTTTCAGTTTAGGGACGTCGTTTACGGGGTTATATTGTTGGTTTTGAGTTAACAAAATGGCTCTTTGGCGCCAGGAAGATGTATTGCGTGATTTTAAAGATATGTACCAAGGTTATCCATGCTTTTGGAAAGTCAAAAGTAATGATGAATACATTGACAAAAAATAAAAAAATCTTTTCGCTGAATTACGCTTATGTTCAATAGGATCACACCACCAGCTGCCAAAACTGACGCTGAACTGACAGGTACATCTGAATCCTGAATCGTGTGTATCAAAAGCTTCATTTGGCATTTGCTTTCATGCTAGTGCGTTTCAGGTTTGCATGACCATGTATACCCCGGTGTAATGAACTGGGAAAGGTAGACTTATTTTATTTTTGTAAAAAAAATAAAGTAATTAAAAGTGCAAAAAAAAGTTTTAATTTCATTTTTAATATGATCAAGCAAAGAAAAACTGATTTTTATTTATTAAAGTAAGGAAAATTGTAGTGGCTCAGGAAATTAAATTTTCACTACAATAAATAAAATTATAAAAAATCATTTTATAATTGAAAAAAAAGTAAAGTAAAATAAATAAATAAAATTAATTTAAATTTAAAATTAAAAACTTACTGTTAAAAGAAACCAAATCAAATTCTATTTTATTCCAAGTCACAAAAGGGTAAAAATCCAAAGTAAATTTTCTAAGTTCACAGATCACTTTAAACTACTTTTGTTCCGCGAATTTTTGACCGAACGAGGGAAGAACCACGAAGAGACTGACTGAGTAACTTAACCATATTAACCAGGAAAGCTTACCCCTTCTAAGTAAAGAACATTTATTGCCTATAAAATTTTCTTACACTACATAATTAGAAACCTAAATTATTTGACAGAATGTCTCATAAATTTTGTAAAAAGGCGAAAGAATATAAAGTTTTAAGTGTTTTTGACCAATTAATGTCTTAATAAATCTCGATGTTCGGTAAACATTTGGGGTTTTGTACACGTGTTTGATAGTATAAAAAGAGCACGATAATTCCATAAAAAAGACAGTACAATTATTCAAGACGCTACGCGATATACATCAAGAAAACGGTGAAGCCTCGGAAAAATGTCAGTGAAAGTTCGATATAGTACAACCAAAGACCTCGGGAAAATGTCGGTTCAGGGAAAAGTTCAGTAAACCGTCGAGATGGTATCTACATCTAAGAACTTTGCTCAGTATAGTTCAAGAAAACAGTAAAAACTCTGGAATCCTAGTGTTTAGTCAGAAATTAAGTACTTTCTACGACGTTACTCTATATACATCTGGAAAACTGTGAAACTCGAAAAAGTTTGTCAGTCAGGTAGTACAGTCCGTGATCCGGTGTAGTGAAAATTCAAACGGCTAGAAACGCTAAAAGTCAGTACGGTAAAAGTGTCGGAAATAGGTCAAAAAGGTCGTAAAATTAGTTCAAAGGGTAGTAAAGTGAAACAAAAGTAAGTGTCGTGCGACATAGTGGAATAAATATTGAAATCAGTACAGATTTGCTTTAAATTAACTAAGAATATAAATTCTATTATAATTTTTTAAAGTGTTTACAAAAAGTAATAAAACATATGGCAAAAAGGTTGTCCCGAACCCTAAAATTAATTACCTTGTAGCAGGCACAGCCGGAATATTTACTTGAGGTGTTAGATTTTAGAAGCAGTGCCGTGCCGCTTCACCGGTTTTAAGCGGTTCGAGGTCGGGGACGCAATGAAAAGCACTGTACCGGAAAAGTTGGCAAGACTGGGTAAAGTCTAGAATTTGTGCTTTTCGTTTTGCATTGTCGTTTTTAAAGGGATATATGTGGAAAGATGTGATCCCAAAGATTTTTTATTTAAAGTCGAAGAGGTTTCGACTTATTAATAATTAAAAAGTGTTTTGTAAACGGTTCGCTAATAATACTATAAACTGTATTCGTATTTCTCCGGCACTGAAAAATGGTCACTGTGACGTCAACACACGTCAAACCAATATGGCCGTATGTCGCGACCCTATATATACATAGACTGACCCTGTCTTAGAATGTATTTAAAAAAATACGGGTTGCCATTATACAGGGTATATCAAAAATTTAGAGGTTATTTTTTTCAATATTTTCAACTTAGCCTTGGCCATATTTTTTAGGCAACACTGTAGCAATACCTTTTTTTAAATACTTTATTTAATATAAATATTAAATAAAAATTAAACTGACTTAAACTCACCAAAAATTTAGAAATAAGGAATTAAAAAAAAATAGAAAAATGAAGTCGGGTACTAACATTTCACTAAACTACTAAACGTTAATAACTAAATACACAAAAGACTTTTATACTTCAATACCATATGTTATTACCCGACTTCATTTTTCTAAAGTTTTTTTTAATTAATTTTAAATTTTTAGTGAGTTTTATTTAAGTAAACTCTTCGCACAAAACGGCAATGCTACCACTAATAGGTATAAGTTGTAAACGCCATTACACATTCAAGAAAAAAAAGAACTATTAAGTAAATAACAACAACATGACAAAGAAACATATTTTGACATTACTACCTTGATTGTTCAAACATCCAGCATATGTAGCATATATCTACTAGAGGCAGCTTTGTCTAAAAAATAAGTCTAGTACCTTTGTCTTTCACGATCCTGACTAGGTTTTCTTATAAGACCACCGCGGAAGTGTACTTTTATGAATAAAAAAGAATTTTTAAAATCGGTTCACAATTGACGGAGTAATCGGTGTATGTACAGGGTGGTGCCTTTTCGTTGAGCTTGCAGGGTACAGCGAAAACTAAAAGAGATAGAACAAATCTGTATGCGCAATCTCTATTTCAATTTTTGAAACAAACTCAATGGTAAAAATAAATTATGGCTAACTTGATCGTTTTGGAGATACAGAGTGTTTTTCAAATTTGGTCAGGCACTTGTAACTCGCTTGATGGTAAAGATAGTAAAAAATCGTAAATAGAAAAGTTTTAGGAATTTTTACGTAAAATTCATAAGCTATAAAAAAATACCACATTTAATATATCTATTTTTAATAGTTTCGGAAATATGGCCATCTTCAGTATTTTTTTAACGAAACACCCTGTATATTAAATTACCGTTGCATAGATATTCCAAAGAGGTTTAACAAAATACCACATTTGATATATTTATCTCTTATAGTTTTGGAAATATGATCATGTAAATCTAAAAATAGTAGATATACACACTAAGAATTGGAAGCTCATATTTCTGAAACTGTTAGAGAAAATTATTTCAAATGTGGTAAATTCTTAAAGGTTTTAAAAATTTGTTTTTAATGGTTATAAAATATACAGGGTGTTTTATTTAAAAAATTCAATTTTATTATCAAACTCCTGACGATGGCTATATTTCCGAAACTATGACAAATTAAATATATCAAATGTATTTTTTACGACTTTTAAGGCGACCCATACTGGGTGTTCCATTTAAAAAACCTGACTTTGTGTTATAGCTTTAAAATAAAAGTCAATGGAAAAAAAGGTACGCCACTGAATTCTACGTAAAAATACCTAAACATGTTCTGTTTACATTTTTTCTACCTCTAATATTAGGCAAGTTACAAATGCCTGGCCAAATTGACAAAATTTAAAAAAACACTCTGTATCTCCAAAATGAATCAACTTATCCACGATTTACTTTTACCATTGAATCTGTTTCAAAAATTGAAATCTAGATTGCGCAGTTAGATTTGTTCTATCTTTTTTAGTTTTCGCTGTATCCTGCAAGGTCAACGAAAAGGCGCCACCTAACTACCACACACTAACCAGAACTAACCAAAAAAACATAGGTGTCGAACATATGTATAACCTCCACCTTTCGGTTAATAAAATAGTTTTTATCGGGTAAACAGATGGGTGCAGGTCGCTTCCTATTCGGATCTTAGACTATGTCTTCTTAACATGTACATACAGGGGTCCGGAAAGGTGATAGAATGATGGAGGTGATAAAATAAGCCAAAATAATGTTAATACTTCATATAAAAAAGTTCTATCGCTCTTCGTTAGGTAGATATTGACTTTCAAAGTTGGTATAAAAAAAAACTTATTTGAATTATAACTTTTGAACTGTTGCAACAGTACCAATGATATTTGGGCTACTAAATAAGAAAAGGTATACCTTATTGAAATCGATATCTTGGACCGTTTTTCATAAAATCGCATTTTAAGTCCAGGCGTACCAGCATTCTGTAAGTAATACAAATTCTTGAAAACAGTTTTTAACTATATTATAAAGTTTAAGGGCTTAGAAACACCGTTTTGAATAATTTTACCAACTTTTAATAATTTTATAACAAATATGGAATATTTTATTACATACAAACTGCTGGTATGTCTGGATTTAAAATGCAATTTTATGAAAAACGGTCCATATATCAATTCAAATAAGGTATACCTTTTTTGTACAAAAATTATAAAGGAATTAAACGGTCAAAGCAAAATATCTAATTTGTACTAGGTTGTTATGGAATGAATCCAAACAATAAAATCTACTAAAAAATATTCTTTTAAAAACCAATTAAATAGATTTTAGACACGGGGACTAAGCACAACCATGATACAACAAATACATCTTGCGCATGACGTTTATCACGTGACCACCGTCTCTGAATGTGACTAAATTTGTAAAACAAAGTTGAAACCATACGTTTGTTTTCGTGTTTTTGGGAGTTTGTTTGCCGTTTTACCTTGCTTTTTGGCAGTTTTTGTGACTTTAAAATTATTTAGGTATAAGATAATATGTTTTTATATAAGTGCTTTAAATAGTGGTTTATTACGTAAGTTCCGTTTATGCACATATTACCATCTTAAGCTTGTTAAAATCAAATATTATATTCTTAGATTAACAGTAATATTACTCTAGAAAGATATTTCTCTATACTTGTTCTCATATTTAAATAATTAATAGTTTAAAAAAACTAAAAAAACACGCTTTTATATGCAACCGAACTAAAAATTAGAAAATAATTTTTCATTAAAAAAAATATTGTCATTTCATAGTAAAAAGCGTGGGGTGCATTTTACTATTTTTCATAACTTTTCCATCATAGATATTTGCAAATATAATAATTATAACATTTAATATATTTATCACCCCACGCTTTTTACTATGAAATGACAATATTTTTTTAATGAAAAATTATTTTCTAATTTTAGTTCGGTTGCATATAAAAGCGTGTTTTTAGTTTTTAAACTATTAATTATTTTTCGTTTTTAGTTTTTGCTAACACCAATGGTGCAACTAACCCTATATTTTTATTGTTCATAAAAATTGAACACCAATGGTGCAACTAACCAAATTGTGTAAAAACTAAAAAATTTCTTCTTCATTTAATAGCAAAGTTTGAAATGTTGCCAACAGATGGCACCCTAGGTGTTGTTTTTATAATATAATGGAATTTTTTCCTGGCGATCCAAAAAAGATAACGGGATACTGTTTGCAGATTATTGCATTGTCATGTTTCCTTAATACGTGTGCAAAGTTTCAAAGAAATCGAATAGCTGGAAGTTGGTTAAAATTAGGCTCAAAGATTCCGTTACATAGCCAGATTGATAGTTACAACCCAAGTTAATAAAAGCGTGTTAAAAATGACTAAAATTCACAAACATTTGCAGGCTTTCTTAGCACCTAAATTTAAATATTGCGCCAAAAAAAGTCACATTGCTACGTCATGCGCAAAGCGAACCAATTTGGAATCGCTGTTAATCCTAGTGCTGCATTGAAGAAAAATAGACTTCAATCCGGCAACACTAGTGTTAAAAATTCATATATTAAATTTAAAAAAATGTCGCTCCCTGTATAATTCCGACTTACTGAACAGCCGTATACCTGTGAAAAGAAGCACTATTATGAAGTTATTTAGTAGCCCAAATATCATTGCTACTGAGGCAACAGTTCAAAAGTTATAATTAAAATAAGTTTTTATACCAACTTTGAAGGTCAATATCACCCTAACGAAGCGCGATAAAACTTTTTTAATATGAAGTACTAACACTATTTTTGGCTTACTCTATCACCTCCATCATTTTTGACCTCACCTTTCCGGACACCCTGTATATAACAATTTAGGATGTATTTTGTTACCTAAACGATATGTACTGGCAATAATATCCTCTCTATAGCGATGCTTTTTGCTAATAGGATTTCCCATAAGTTTGGCTTCCCTAAGAAAGAACCAATTTCTTAAAGTTTGACAGACATCTTTTATATCATCTAGATCATTATAGGAAGCGTCCAATGATTTTAAATTCTTTAAAGGGGAGAGAAAAGTAAGCTGACACTATTTTGTTGTGTGAAATATTCAAAACCTGTAGTGAATCCTGAAAATAAAAAGTTTTTGTCAGATATGATATTTATAAATAATGTTACCTCAGGGAGATACACTTTTTAAGAGGAGGAGAGATTATTTAAATTAGTATTACACTATTAACATCTTAAATTTACTATAACAAACAATAAAAAATTAAACTAATACAAAAATTCCCATGACTACAGAGCAAAAAATAACGCCAAAAACACGACAAAAACCTTCCATTACGATTGTAAACAAAAGTCGCACCACAGAATACACTAAAGAGAAACATCAAAAATATATCGCAATCGCTTTACTGCTGAGTTTCATACTTGTCAAAATAAAACCATCCTATTGGTTTAATTTAAAAATTTTGACACTTATGAAACCCAACGGTAAAAGCGGTGGAGTACTTCTGAATGTGCACAGATAATATGGAAAAAGATTACGTCACAAAATTTGTGGACATACATCAATTGCTGTATTCCTTTTATGCTCCAGAACCGCCCAGAACGACACCATAAGTGTTCCTTTTACAATTTTTTGACATTTTTTCATGTTGTAGAACCGTTCTTGACACTATTGACAGTTCAGAGAACGGTTCCAGAACTGATTCTACAAGGTAAAAGGAATACACTAAATATTAGGCGAAGAACCAAGTCTTCAACAATGTATTATAGATTATATAGTTGTCACCAATAATTACCGCGGTTATAATTGGTTGAACTCCTAAAATTGCTGATAGGCTTAAATGGGATCGAGCGCTCCCTATAGAAAAGTTTATCTCCTTGATGTTACCTAGGTAACTTTAAATCTTTAAACTGATAATTTCTCAAAAGTTTATATGTATGCTTACTTTACAAATTTCACGGTGTTATTTTTTTCCGGCTTCTTTTTTACGTATCGTTAAATCGAAATGTATTCATTAAAAAAAGTATGAACGTAATAACACATATTTTGTTTACGAATGTTTTAAAAGTAAATTCAAAGATGTAGGGTTTTGGGTAATGGTAGCTAATTTGTATCAATATTATATTAAAAAAAAAAAAACAGAGGGCACAAAGTTATTATATTTTTGTGCTTTACTAGAGTAATTTTATTATAGTTATTTTCATAACAAGTGCGCAAAGTGATACTTCCCACACGCAAACGTGGTTAGACGAACGACTCAAAGCGAGAAAGACACTTTGCGCAGGTGTTAGGAACAATATTTTTTCTATGAAGTTATCTTAGAAAAGTAAAAACATATTTTTATTTTTATTCGAACATTTCTCAACGACAGATAGTATTTGTCAGTTTTGACTTTGATTTGTTGTTGCTCCAATAACCAGTCACATCTTTTAATGTTAGATTGCGTGTGCAAAGTAACTACTTTGCGCACAGGGAAAAAAAAAATCTTTTAGGGTAATATTTAAAAAATTGTTTATCTGGACCAATATTATACCGGGTTATTTTTGATATATATTAAAATATAACAACATTCAAACAGATACTGCGAACTTACATCGAACGACTTGGTGTTTGCACAAAAAACCGACACCTGTATGGATCGCAACGAACGTTCCAGCGCGCATTACGCGCAACCGTCCAATCGTGCGAATTTTGTTATGTTGCATTGCAGGTTGCATTACACCTGTCTTTACGCGGCTTTAGTCATTAAAGTTAAAGTGCATGCTTTTAGGCGTTTTTCAATACTTACTGAAAGGCTGAAAATTGTTCTTGGATCAAAACACAATGGAGTGTTATCCACTAATTCTTGTTTTTCAATATGAAGCTCTTCTAATTCATCAATGCATTCAAGTCCTTCTAATACTCCTATTTTATTTTTTCCGAGGTATAGTTTTTAACTTCTTTCAAATTATAAATGTTTTCAATTTTATCAATTTGGTTATTTTGTAGGTAAAGGCTAAGTAGGTTACCAAATTTTTCTAAATTCTCAATTTTCGTTAGATTATTATTGTATAGGTATAATGTCTGGATATCTTGGACATCGGAGAATTTAGGCTAAAAAGCATTAATAAATACTTATAGAAAATACTACTTACCCAAATAGGATCAGGATTTTGATAAACGAACTTTAAACATCTAAGTCATTAGCTAAAGGGAAAATAATAGTGTTTTTTTTTAATTTTGGGCCTTTAAGAACAGGTAATAGGTAACCGATTGAAACCAAAAATATAAGGGGAAAGTGAAAATAAAGTTAGTTTGATTTTTAAGTTTGATTATGAATATCCTAAGAATGAAACATTTTCGACTAATTTTTTTACATTCCAAAAAACAAATGCGAAAATTGGTCAAAAGTGGCGTTGCCGCAACTTTTAATACAAATACCTACTATATTTTTTTATAAAGTAATCGTAAAATTATTGTATTTTAGATTTTGTTTTTTTGGGGATTGTCTACAATGTTGCGGTAACTCCGATTTTGACAAAATTTGGAATAGGGGGGTTTTGGGGCGATGATCAGGAATCTAAATCTAGGAATTTTGTTTCGGAAACCTTTTGATCTTAAGGTCAATGCACACTATTCGCTCAGATCTCGGGACGGTCACGGTCGGTCAAATACCTTTTATGTTTTTAAATAAATAACTGGACCGTGGGCGAAGCGCTAATGTGAACAGTTTTACGCTCACGGAGCCGGTCATTCATTTAAATAGCATATGATGACCACAGGGGAAAAACGTGTTAGGTTATTTTTCCACTTTTTACAGAAAACAATTTTAACTAAAGAAACGCTACTATAACTGCTTAATTTGCGTACTTACTGCTTATTTATTTAACACCATGTTAAAACTATTAAATTTTTCCAACTCCATAATGACCCGTGCGACAAAATAACTATTCGGTATACTTCACCACATTGAATTGTCAAAACATCAAAAATACAGGGAAAAATGTGTTATGTCATTGATTATGTATTGACTTAGCACCAGTAGCCTGATACTAATTTCTACCATTCTCTGTGAATAGTTTGATTTAACAATGTTTGTGACTTAACACGTTTTTCCCCTGTGGTCTTCATATGTGATATTTGCCCGGACTGTGAGCGTAGCGAGACCTAATCGACTAATGTGTATTGACCCTTAAGATATCCATCATCAGAGTTGAAAATCAAACGAACCTCATTTTTAATTTTCTTTTTTGGCATAAAATTCTTAATTTAAAGCTAAATTGGTAGACAATGTTTAATTTACCCCATTTAAAAATCTGTTTTTCCATTTATCTTACACTTTTTTCCATTAGAAATCGGGCGGTACCATGTGTATGTGGATACCTCATTCCACCGTTTGGAGGTTGATGCGTTACAATTTAATAAAAACAATGTCTAAAAAGTATTAAAAAAACAGGTTTTAAAGGATGTAAATTAAATATTTTGTTCCACTTTTAAATCAAGATTTTTTGCAAAAAGAATGGGAATATAGTGAATATAAGCAGGGCCCCCGTAAGGGTTACTAGCGCCTGTGTGCAAAAAAATATTTTGGCGCCCCTTAAGGCATTTTGGATCACGTTTTTTTATTTATTCTGGTCCCCTTATTTTTGGATTTACTCTCAGCAAGCCCGTTAAGTTAATACCCATATTGTAGAAATGTATTTAAATTAACTAGTCTGCCATCTTAGGCGTTCCTCTATTTTGGATTTAGAATGACGTCACTTTTAGTTTTCAAGTTTCTCTTAACAATCCCCTTTAATTGATATATTTGGACTTATTCTCAGCAAGCCCTTTAATTTAATACCCATATTGCAGAAGTACATTCAAAAGTCCGGCCATCATGGGTGTCTTGCCATGTTGAAATTAAGAAAGATGATACTTTTTTTTCGAGTTACTCCCAGCAAGCCCTTTTATTTGATATCCATATTGTAGGAGTGCATTAAAAGTAACTAGTCCGCCATCTTAAGTATTCCGCCATGTTGGATTTAGAATGATATCATTTTATCTTTTGAGTTACTTTTGGCAAGCCTGTTCATTTTATACCCATAGTATGAAAGTGCATTAAAAATAAACTAGTTCGTCATCTTGGGGGTTCCGCCATGTTGGATTTAGAATGACGTCACATAGCTATTCATGCATTGTCATCAAAACTAAACGTGTATGCCAAATTTTAGTTCAATCGGTTGAAGATAAATGCTTCAAAATCGAACTGCACGATTCCACCCGTACGGGGCTTTCATTTATATTTTGCCACTCACTTTTAACTATAAGCAAGAAGGATAGAAAAAATAACGACTTGTATATAAGTTTCATACTTTTCATCTGTTATTTATTAAGCAAAAAAATAAACAAATGAATATCAGAAACTCAAAAAAAAATTAAGGTTTAAACTTTTTTAAATGGAACACCCTGTATATTATGTTACCATTAAAAGGTATTTTAAGAAGCTCTACAATATATACCACATTTGGTAATTCTAATAGTTTTTGAAATATGACAACTTAAATCTAAAAAATTGTAGATATAATTTCTATTATACCTACCTACGGCCGGCACTAAGGTAAGACTGTATTTAAATGGCCATATTTCCGACACTATTTAAGATAGATATATCAAATTCTGTATTTTTGTAAAGCTTTTTAAAAGCCCTTTTTAGTGGTGACATAATATACAGGGTGTCCCAATAAAAAAAAGTTCACTTCTTCATTTTCTTGAGTTTTTAATGTTCATTTGTTTCTTTTTTATGCTCAAAAGATAATAGATGAACAAGTATGAAACTTCTATACAGGACGTTTTTTTCTATCCTTCTTGCTTATAGTTTAAAGTAGGTGGCAAAATAGAAGTGAAAATCCTATACACATAGGTGTAACTAGCCATTGAACCTGCAGGGGGCCTAAGGGGGCTGGCAACACACTGGGAGGGGCCCGGACGCCGGTAAAACGTTCTATGTACATATATACCATATAGGTACATTTATTTCTGGGGGGCTGTCATCACCTGGGAGGGGAGGCGCCCCCGTAATTACGCCGATGCCTGAACATACATACATACAAGTTAAATAAAAGCTTTTAAAATCAAGAAACTACCCCCTGACTTCTGATATGTTCTCGCAAATAGGAATCGACAGAAACTGGATGATACACTAACAAAATTTCTATTTAATTTCTCATATTTTATTTTAAAATTAATTTTTGTTTTCTTTTGCAATTTCTGAACCTGGGTTTTGGCGCCCCTAAAGGATGGCGCCTGTGTGCATTGCACACTTGGTACATATGATAGCGGGGGCCCTGAATATAAGGTGAGTTTAATTTATAACTTTGATTATGGATATCTCGAGCTTAAAACGTTTTCAAAATATAAAATTTGTGATTAGCGCCAAAAAAAAACTCGTAGTACCAAAAAAAATCAAAATTGGAACTTTTATACATTATAGTTACCTTTTTTTAAAACAATAAAACGAATTTTAGCTTACTTAATGGGTAACTATTGGAAAATATTTATATCTTGTTGCGTATAGTTTTTCACATGTCATATTGTTTAATTCATCTTAGTCTTTTTTAAAAGTTTGTGAAATTTGGCGCTAAATTGTTTACCAAGGATTTCATTTGCAAAAGAAAAATATTAAATATGTTTTTACACAAAAATGTTTTGGCTAATAACTATAAGAAACAACAAGGCACTTCTTTTATAGCGTTTCTGCAGTGTACTTACAATTTTTATTAAATGTTTTTCTTGCAAATACAAATGCGTAACTTTTCAAAAATGGTTGATTTCTTTTTCTTAACTTTTAGGTCTTTCTTTTCTACCGGTGTTTCCTTTTTCTTTGTTTCCATTTTGAAACAGTTTAACAGTAATTTATAGATTCTCTTACAGTGTAGTTAGAAGTGTTAAATACATAACCATTAAATATGTCATCTAGTTGTGTCAAATTCATCGGATTCTTAAAACGGTAAAATTAATATGTAAACGTTGCTTGGAAACGAGCAAGCACCATGAAAACTATGAATATTAAATCAATATTATTTAAAACGTTGATACTGGGTGGTTTATCTGTTATTATTTTCGGCGTTAATAAGAAAAAATAGTATATTACATTACAAGTGGAAACTGACAAATATCAAAGTCATTTTCACACAAGTAACACTATTTTTCCTACGACCACAAATTATTCACAATAAATAATAATTTAAAAAACTAAAAAACCCGCTTTTATATGCAACCGAACTAAAAATTAGAAAATAATTTTTCATTACAAAGAGTTTGTCACTTCAGAATAAAAAGCGTGGGGTGCATTTTACTATTTTTTCATAACTTTTCCCTCATAGATATTTACAAATAGAATAATTATAACATTTAATATATTAAGCACCCCACGCTTTTATTCTGAAGTGACAAACTCTTTGTAATGAAAAATTATTTTCTAATTTTTAGTTCGGTTGCATATAAAAGCGGGTTTTTAGTTTTTTAAACTATTATTTATTTTTCATTTTTTAGTTCGATATATCAATTAGTTTTTAAAAATAAATGCTCCAGTTTATTCACTAAAAAATGCCTTCGCCATTTTGTCAAGAGACACAGAGGATCTGTAAAGGAATTTATTTATCCTGGCGGTCCTAATCAAGATAACGGGATACTGTTTTTAAATTATTGCATTGTCATCGGTCCTTGATACGTGTGCAAAGTTTCAAAGAAATTGAATCGCTGGAAGTTGGTAAAAATTAGGCTCAAAGATTCCGTTACATAGATAGATAGATAGATAGATAGATAGATAGATAGATAGATAGATAGATAGTAAAGTTACAACCCAAGCTAATAAAAGCGTGTTAAAAAGTTTTAAGTTTGTTTGTCTTTACAGAAAAAATAAGAAAACAATGGAAACTTTAAATTTGAAATATTGCATGGTTTTTTCAATGTAATTCCAATTAACACCCAGATAGTACCAATTTATTTTTAATAACAATATGACTGCGATGGGAGCTATTTTTTGTTTTGACTAACGTAAGGCATGTACACAATTTTTTAGAATAAAATCATAATATACAGGGCGGCCCACCATATTCGACACGGTCTCTACAGTGCCGTATTAACCATTAGGCTGACTAGGCTACAGCCTATAGGGCGCCATGAAAAAATAGGCGCCAGACAGGGAATTTTGAAAATGTTTAGGTCGGGTGGGGATTTTGGAGACTAATATCTCTGTGAATAAGGTGCTTTGGAATAAAATAGGATAGGCGCTACGAAGGAAAGGACATTTTTTTGGTCTTTAAAAATTGTTTTGGTGGAAAATAGGCGTTCCAGGAATTCTAGCCTAGGGCGCCTCAAACAGTTAATACGGCCCTGCCGGTAATAACAAATTATTATTTAACATTTTCGGTGGTTTTCTTCTTATAATTGAGCAAAACCACCGGCGGTCGTTTAGCCAGTAACTTTGAATTAATAATAATAAATAAGACAACCTTAATAAGTCAAAAGCGATTTATTAACACACAAGTTAGACTACCTGTACAAATTAGGATTTCATATACATAGTTCTGTCATTTCTATATAACAATGTGAATTTTACAATGGACCATTTAGAACCCTACTATACTCTGGCAGTATAAAAAAATAAAATGCAAAATTTGGATCAAGAATCTATTTATGAAATAAATTATTGAATTACAATGTAAGTGAAATAAGTTTTTATTTGCAACAAAGTACGAGGTGTCCCATGTATTTCAGTTATTATTAAAGATCGAACCTTGCGGTTTTTGCAAACTTAAGCTACTTTTTGTAAAACAAAAGATGCCATAAACAAAGCCCTCTTAATTTCTGGGCTACAGGGTGATTCTCAAAAATTTTGCATTTTGCATCTCTTGTATCTCGGTTGGCTGATAACGTATCAAAAAGGTAAAAACTGATTTTTATATAATTTTTTTCGTAGATTGCAGTGGCGTAGTTAGATTTTTTCCAAAATTATTATTTTGAAATTTTGACCATTAAGGATATAAAGCATCTATGTATTACTTCCGATTTAACCGGAAGTGATATAAACTTTGGTATTTTAAATGAAACATCCTGTATATTTTTTAGGATTTGAATTCTACATGTCATTCCTGATATAAAAATTTAAATATATACATAACCTAACATTTTTCGTTTTGGAGACAACGACGTTTGAAAATGTTCAAACGACAGCACAATAAGCAGGTTTATGGAAAAACAAATTAACATCAGAAAAATTTAAATAAAATGCTTAAAAAAGTATAATAAACCTGGTAATTTTAATGGAACACCCTATGTATTTTTTAAACCTACCATTTTTGGTTTTAAAGAAAACGGCGTTTGAAAAGATCTAGACGACGACACAATATCCATGAAACTTTTTCTCTAAAACTAAAAAAAAATGGTTATGCGTATATTATAGGTTTTATTTTAGGTCGAGCTTAAAGAATTTAAATCTTAAAAAATATATAGGGTGTTCAATTAAAATTTTTGGGGTTATCATACTTAGAAGTTTAAGTTTTACAGCACTTCCGGTTAAAAAGGAAGTAGTATTATAACGGTGTCTAACAGGTAGAATCTTTTAAAAGAACTATTTTAAGCATTTTAAATTTTTGTAATGTTCATTTGTTTTCCCATAAAACTGCATATTGTGCTGTCTTTTGTACATTTTTAAACGCCATTTTCTTCACAAGGTTAGGTTATGGATATATTTAAACTTTTGTAGCAGAAATTCCCTATAGAATTCAAATACTAAAAAACATACAGTGTGTTACATTTAAAATACCAAAGTTTATATCACTTCCGGTTTCATAAAGCCAACTGAGATACAAAGAGTACTTAAAATGCAAAATTTTTAAAATCGCCCTGTAGCTTAGAATCTTTTGTTTTACTAAAAAGTAACTTAAGTTTACAAAAACCGCAAGGTTCTATCTTTAATAATAACCGAGATACCCCGGTGTTGCAATCAAAATGGGACACCCTGTACAGAGCCATGTTATAAAGACTGAAAAGGGTTTTTTTGTGCACCCATTTTTGTACTTTTCCGCACTACTAACACGTGACGAAAGTGCCTTTTCCGCACTTAACTGCTTGTCCAAATAGCGGAGTTCGGTCAACAGCAGTCGCGTGCGGTAAAGTGGTACTTTAGCACTAGTTAGGAAATATACTATTTCCGATCTTAAGAAATAATAAATAATAGGATGGATTTCTGGGCAAACAATATCTTTTTTTTTTGAACTGAAAAGTAATAGATTCTTGATCCAAAACGGTGATTGAAAATATTATCGGGATATTATTATATTACCGTGCCAGCAAAGTGGTTAAGGTGGACATATTTCTATAAAATGATATGAAATTGGAGAATGTGCATGTTGTTGAGATTCAAAGGTATGTGTTCATTAACTTAATAGTCTAATTAACATAGAACTAAAAAGTATTATGTTCGTAAAATATAAATTTTGCACCAAAATTTACTACAATATTTAGTAAAAATTAACAAATTTTTTGATATGCTACGATCTATTGCTTTATGTATGAAGATACCATAAAAATATATATTTTTTACCATTAAAAATAATGACATACGTTATTGACATAATTTTGTTTGATACGTATTAATATTGCTTTTAAACTTTTAATTAAAACCTAAAATATACTTATCCACTACATATTTCTAAAATTTATCGTTTATTTTTGAATACATACCTTTTTAAATCACCGTTAACATTTCCATTATTATGTTCCTTAATGAAAAAGATTAAAAGAAATACAAAAGCTTAACAGTTTAGTGGTTACTATCTACAAGATCTAACACAAATTTTTATAAATCTGCTAGTGGTAAAAGGTAATCAACAAAAAAATATAATGTTAGAAAAACAAAACCTTAGTATTACTATTATAAGAACATTTTTGATTACAAAACTATTATGTTAGGTGTGTTTATGTTTGTTTTTATTGCAAGTTGTTTTCGCATCATAACTTTTGTAGGTCTTACGAAATAAAATATGATTATGAATTTTGTTTTTATATTAATATATAATTTAGCACCCTGTATATTATAATAAAGCTTAAAATAATCTGCATATAGAAACATTAATTTTTTAAGAAAAATTATTATTATTTGTTATTTGGTGCTTTATTAAATAATGCAGGGTGATTCAAAAATCGATCACAAAACTTAAGGGGGTGATTCTACTTGACAAAATAAGGGTAGAGCTACATATAATTTTTTTTAATGTCATTTGTTTTCAGTACAAGCCGTTAAAGTTCAATGTTTATTTTGGTTTTTCGCCATATTGCATTTTTTTAACCAATCAGTTGATATTTGCAGATTCTAAAAATTTTAAGACAAAAGTACTTTTTTAAATACCGCCAGAGGGCACTTTACTTAAAACTTAAAAATTATTTACATCATAACTTTTTAATAGACAATCAAAAACTTAAAAAATAAGGTACTCTTTATTAAAATCGATAAACTTCACCATTTAGGCACCAATAGACATCAAAGTTTTCATCAATTTCAATCCAATTACATACCTACATACATACAGGGTGTCCAGTAACTCAACCGACAAACTTTACGGGGCGATTCTACAACAGAAAATAGGAAAAAACTTCATATAAACATATGTCCTAAACGTCTTAGTTTTTGAACTACGGTGTGTAAATATTTAAGAAAAAAACTTGTTTTTTAATTTTTAACACCCCGTAGTTCAAAAACTAAGACGTTTAGGACATATGTTTATATGAAGTTTTTTCTTATTTTATGTTGTAGAATCGTTTGGTTAAGTTTGTCGGTTGAGTTACTGGACTCCCTGTATGTATGTAGGTAATTTGATTGAAATTGATAAAAACTTTGATGTTTAATGGTGCCTAAACGGTGAGGTTTATTGAGTTTAATAAAGAGTACCTTATTTTTAAGTTTTTGATTGTCTATAAAATGGCGTCCCCAGCTTTGCGATATCTGTCAAAATAAAAAAGTTATGATGTAAATACACAATAAGTTTTAGGTAAAGTGCCCTCTGGCGGTATTTAAAAAAGTATTTTTATCTAAAAATTTTAGAATCTGCAAAGCTCGATTTGTGTGCCAAATATCAACTATATTGGTTAAAAAATAAATGCAATATGGCGAAAAACCAAAATAAAAATTTAACTTTGACGGCTTGTAACTCGAAAACGAATGACATTTTGAAATAAAATTATATGAAGCTCTACTCTTATTTTGTCAAGAAGAATCACTCCCTTAAGTTTCGTGATCGATTTTGAATCACCCTGTATATAAATAAATAAATTTGTGTAGAACTAATATTCCCTACAATTTTTAAGTTGACTACCTTTAAAAATTTTCATAAGTATTTTGCAGACATTTACATTTCACTAATATTAATTAATTCTATAATTTGGTCATCCTTGTATAAAAATTCTGTGTTTTTACAATCCTAATAATAATTTACTTATAATAAAACTGTAGGTATTATTTTATGTATAAATAAGGGCTCTTACTTTAGTCAAAGCTTTACCCAAAACTTTGTTCTTGGACGCGAAACCAAATTTAAAAAAAAGTCCAATGGGTATTTCTTATTTTTGTTCTGAAAAAAGAAAGACTCAAACGGGTATAAAGATATAAAGGTCCAAGAGTCGTCATTTTTCCACTGACTGACTGACATAGATCAAAAACATAAACCACTTTCAGATGACCTAGAAAGATAAAATTTGGAATACAGCTCGGTTATTGTGTCTTAGCGCAAAGAATGTAGTTTTTATCAGAATTTAAAAAATATTTAAATAAGTTGAATAACATTATAAAATGACTGATAATAATGAAAACTATCCAAGTCAAATCTAACCTACTTTAGGATCTCATACATATTTGGATTTTGAGCTCGATAATTGTGTCTAAGCGCAAGAAAAGTAGTTTTTATCAGAATTAAAACATATTTAAATAGATTGAATAACATTAAAAAATGACTGATGTAATGAAAACTGACCAAGTCAAATCTAACCAACTTTAAGATCTCATACATAATTGGATTTTTGCGGAACTTGGCTTTCATTTAGATCTGCATTTTTTACAGCAAAGTCCACAGCCAAGCATAATTTTGGCATTGAACTTGGCCTACCTTTTTCATATTTATGTTTTTGGTGGAATAGTTTTCATCTTTAATCAGCAGCACTGTCCAGAAGTTTTACAAGGACTTTAGTGTAAGGAAGCATTGTAATTTTATTTTAACGATCCCTACATTTTCTACAGTTTTTTATATATTTGTAATAAATCAATGCTTTTTTAATTTTTGGTAGTTCTTTGGCATTATTTAAAAATTTATAGTATATTTTTGAGTGTTTTATTCAAGTATGACCAAGTAAGACCACATAAAGTTTGTCTAAAGATATGGTGTTTTAAATATTTTTTATTTTGACTTTTTATGGTAATATTTTGTGCACACTTCTAATATTGGCAGTTTTAAAGCGTTAAACGGCAGTTAAAATGTGCATTATAATAAAGTAAATATATAATTTTCATCTAAACACTCGTGTTTAATTTTCATATTTTTTTTTGTGCCTCTCTGAATGTACCATCTAAGTAAACCAGCACACTTCTCTATGCTTTCTACAAAAAAGAGGTATACTTTTGTAAGAATGGCTCCGTACAACCGCTTTTAAGATACTTGCATTTAAGTGTTTTAGTACAATCAAAAAGTATATGGAAGATTACATCAAATCATGGGTATATCATGAGGCAGCTGTAGTTATGACTAATACGCTGTTTTTCAAAGACATTTTTTTGTTGCATTAAACCACTTAAATTCAAATATCTTGAAAACGGCTGCTCAGAGCCATTCATACAAGGTATACATTTTTTGTGTAAATACCATTGGGGAGTTTACTGATTTACTTAGATGGTACATACAGTGTAGCACAAACAAGTTAAGACAAAAAAAATAGTGTAGTCAGCCCCCTGTGGCTTATGTTAAAAAAAACCTAGATACAAAGTTTTATTAAAATGTTCCAAACATATCAAAAGTTATTAAAATAAATTAAAAATACCTTTTTCACTTTGACATGCTGTATCTTCCTTATTATCAACTTTTGGATACAGGTATGTGTGGTTTAATCTTTATAATTTGGCATAAGGAATCTGTGGTTTTTTAGTGTACCATTAATAAGCGGGCACCCTGTATATAATAAAGAATGAACACCTTTTAGTATCAAAGTTATAGCCAATATAAAGCGTTGGTAGGTTTCCTTAGAAAATTGATATATTCACTATAAAATATTTTAAAATTAATATTTAGCAGGCAAGACTTACCAGAATAGAAAAAACACCATAGATTTAGATAAGAAAAAATAACTGTTTAGATTAAGTCAGCCTTATGTTTAAATCTCTTGAAGATCACACATTTAGTACATACATACATGTCAGATGGTTTATTTATAGTCACTTAGAGAAAGTGCTAATTAAGATTTTTATAGTTTTGCAGCAAGGTAACAAAAGTACACACCATTTAGAAGACTTATTTTTATAAAAATCATTAAATAAAGTATAATAGACAGCAAAATAAAGTGTAGATTGTATGAAAATCAAAAAATACTGTAAAAATAGGTAAACTGTATTTAACCAACCTTACTTAAGTACTATATTTAATTTTTTTTAAATTTATTTTGAAACAGATTTTGCTACAAATGTATAAATCAATTTAGGTAGGAAAATTTACATATTTAATATTTACTAAAAAATTAGGACCTTAATAGTACCTACTATTTTTATCTTTCGTGTTTATTTCTAAACTTGACTCTCATGTTTTGTTTATTAATTTTACTAAATAGCATACTATAAGCTTTTAGGTGTTCTATCTGTCAAGCATTTGTTTTAAATAAATAGTTAATTATATATATATATATATATATATATATATATATATATATATATATATATATATATATATATATATATATATATATATATATATATATATATATATATATATATATATATATATATAATTTATTTATCTTTCTTAAACCATAAACCAATAATTATTTATTTATTTTTCTTGGGTATAGGTTTTTTGTTAATAATTAAAACTACTTCATTACATAGCTAACATCTGACGTTTCGCCCAGCGTAGTGAGCTTTTTCAAAAATATATTTATATTGCGTTCAGGCAACAACCTACAAACAATTACAAAATTACTATTTTTTTATCACAAATTAAAATAATACATAACAACACATTTAAAAAAACTTTACATAACACTAATTTTACAGAAACGCACCTCGAAAAAGATTGTTATATGGCTCACATCTTATTTTGATTTAATAAAAATAAAAGAGTATCTATTGTAGGAATTCTTTTTTTTATATTTAAGGAAGCAAGAAGGTTGTTATTTTTATGTTATCTTTTTATCATTAAAATAAAAAGAAATTGTTTTGGTTGAATTTATTTACTATATTATTATACAGATAGAAAAATTTTGTTGAAATATTATACAGTTTGTCGTGGTTTTAACCTGGATAAAAGTTGTTTTTAATAAATTAGATTGTGGCAGATTTGGCTTAGATTTCTCAGATCTTGTTTGTCATTGACAGCTTGCTGTTCTTTCTTTATATAAATCATTTCTTTAACTAAAAGTTTCTGATAGTTTTGGTCCTGGGTAAGTATGCTGGCGTTTGCAAAGTCAAACTCATGTTTTAAATTGGACTCATGCTTATGCAAAGCTGTAGAAGCGTTTTTTGTATATTTATGACCATTTATCCTATTTTCTAAGTACTGTGTGGTCATGCCGATGTATTTTTTGGGCAGTTTAGGCATGGTATTGAATAAATTAAGTTTGACTTCTTTTGGTGGGTACTTTGCTTTTTAAAGGAGTGTACAAATTTGCTAAGCGATTTTGTGCCTTATGACATACAACTATATCGTGTTTTTTAAGGATGTATTTAATTTTTTCAGAGAGGTTTTGGGTATAAGGCATAGCAATGTAATTTTTTGAATTATCTGTGTTTTTAGGGTTTTCCTGAGCTTTATTATGATTGTAGAATTTAAAGGTACGTTGCTTGATAATTCGGTTAATATGTTTTTCTGAAAAATTGTTTTCTTTTAAGGTTGCTCTTACTTTATTAAGTGATTCTACCCGGTATTCTGGTGATGTAAGAGATATTGCCCTATCAGTTAAACCAATTATAACACTATTTTTTTGTGAACTAGGATGGTGTGAAGTGTAGTTTAAATAACGACCCGACCAAGTTTTTTTAGTGTACCATTTCGTTTTAATATTACCGGTATGCTCATTTTTTATTAAAGTTAGGTCCAAAAATTAATTTGGTTATTGTTTTCTGTTTCTGAGGTAAATTGAAGTTTAGGGTGAAAATTATTAAAAGAATTAAGGACATTTACAATTTGATCCTCAGGTACTGCAGTAAGGCAGTCATCAACGTATCTTTTAAAGAATAATATCGGTGTATTTATAGTATTTAAAACACTTTCTTCAAGATATTCCATAACTAATTGCGCGATCGTGGAAGAGATGGGAGAACCCATTGCACAGCCATCCAATTGCTGGTAAAATATGTTTTGAAATTGAAAATAGTTGTTATTTAATGTTAGATTTAAGGCTTCCATGAAAATTTCTTGATTTAAGCTAGTGTGTTCTTTTAAAAGATTCCATTTTTCTTTGACTATTTGGTCTATTAGTTCATTCGGAATGTTTGTATAAAGTGACACGACGTCAAGGGATATAAGTTTATAGTTTCTTGGAACTTGAACGTTGTTTATGAAATCTTTAAAACTAAAAGAATCTTTTATGTAGTAGTTGTTTTTAGCTGTAATATTAGAGATTACTTGGCTTAAATATTTGGATAATTTATAAAATGGCGATTGGATGCTGGAAACAATGGGTCTCAGGGGGTTGTTGGGTTTATGGAGCTTAGGTAATCCATATATTTTGGGTGAGACGGCGTTGTGTATCATTAGTTTTTAGATTGTGCTTCAGATATTAGTTTTTTTGAAAGCATTTTTTTATTAAGTTGTTATTTTTAGTTTGGAGAGTTTTGGTAGGATCACTTCGCAACTTTTTATATGTTTGAGCGTCAGAAAGTAACAAGTTCATTTTTTGATCATACTCGATTGTATTCATAACAACCGTTTTGTTGCTTTTGTCTGGTTTTAAAATGGTTATGTCCGGATTATCTTTAATAAATTGTTTGGTTTTTTTAATTTGACTGGTAATTTTTTTCTGAAAATAATTATGTTTAGTATTTTTGTGTCTTAATTTAATTTTATGGTTTGTAATTACATTTGCGATACTTGCTCGAATTGTATCTTTTACTTCGTTTGGTTTATTATGTATGGCGGACTCTATACATGCAATGTATTCGGTGGTAGGCAATTGATTTTCTTGGACAATGGGTAAAGAAAAACCTTCTCCCAAGGCCAAAACTTCAGCAACTTCTTTTGGTATTTGTTTATCAGAAATGTTATCTAACCACTCGGATGTTTTTATATTATTAAGAGGCTTTTCTCCTTCCGATATTAATTTAGAAATTTTCTTTTGATTTTTTAATTTAATACTACAAAAGACTTTTCATTTTTCTTAGTTTCGTAATGTATAGCTCAGGAAAACCCTAAAAACACAGATAATTCAAAAAATTACATTGCTATGCCTTATACCCAAAACCTCTCTGAAAAATTAAATACATCCTTAAAAAACACGATATAGTTGTATGTCATAAGGCACAAAATCGCTTAGCAAATTTGTACACTCCTTTAAAAAGCAAAGTACCCACCAAAAAGAAGTCAAACTTAATTTATTCAATACCATGCCTAAACTGCCCAAAAATACATCGGCATGACCACACAGTACTTAGAAAATAGGATAAATGGTCATAAATATACAAAAAACGCTTCTACAGCTTTGCATAAGCATGAGTCCAATTTAAAACATGAGTTTGACTTTGCAAACACCAGCATACTTACCCAGGACCAAAACTATCAGAAACTTTTAGTTAAAGAAATGATTTATATAAAGAAAGAACAGCAAGCTGTCAATGACAAACAAGATCTGAGAAATCTAAGCCAAATCTACCACAATCTAATTTATTAAAAACAACTTTTATCCAGGTTAAAACCACGACAAACTGTATAATATTTCAACAAAATTTTTCTATCCGTATAATAATATAGTAAATAAATTCAACCAAAACAATTTCTTTTTTATTTTAATGATAAAAAGATAACATAAAAATAACAACCTTCTTGCTTCCTTAAATATATAAAAAAGAATTCCTACAATAGATACTCTTTTATTTTTATTAAATCAAAATAAGATGTGAGCCTATAACAATCTTTTTCGAGGTGCGTTTCTGTAAAATTAGTGTTATGTAAAGTTTTTTTAAATGTGTTGTTATGTATTATTTTAATTTGTGATAAAAAAATAGTAATTTTTGTAATTGTTTGTAGGTTGTTGCCTGAACGCAATATAAATATATTTTTGAAAAAGCTCACTACGCTGGGCGAAACGTCAGATGTTAGCTATATAATAAAGTAGTTTTAATTATTAACAAAAACCTATACCCAAGAAAAATAAATAAATAATTATATATATATATATATATATATATATATATATATATATATATATATATATATATAAATATCTAACGCAATTTACCTTAGTCCAAAAGTTAAACGTTTGGGAGATACAGGTGGTTATTTTTAGATATTTTTTTTACATTAAACATTTTTTGATCATATTTAGTATTGAAAGGTTTTTAGGGTTGGAAATCGAAAGCTGCCCATATTTTTCCCATAAAATGTAGAGGGAGCCACCTGCAGTCTTTTGTTTTTTTTTTAAATAACATAACTTTTGGTGCCTTGGTATAATGTGAATTTAATAAAACAATTATTTTTCCATATAATTTGTGTCTAAAAATGGTTTACCTGGTAAATATCGATACGAGCAACCGTTTATCATATGTTTTAGATTAAACGTTTTATACCACACAAAATAAATTCCTCACGTTTTATCTGGGCCACCCGGATATAACTTAAAGCTCTATAAAAATGCTACCACAAATGGCTTGGGCCAAAATACAATGATCTAATACAATTTACTTTAGTTGAAAGGTTGCTGGTTTGCAAGATACAGGGTGTCAAATTTTCATTTTTTTTTACTTGGACACCCTGTATCTCGCAAATGATCAACCTTTTAAATAGGGAAAATTGCATTAGATCTTTGTATTTTGGCCTAAGGAATTTGTGGTGGCATTTTTGTGGAGCTATGAGAAAAATCCGGGTGGCCCAGATAAAGCGTGAGAGATTTATTTTGTGTGGTATAAAACGTTTAATCTAAAACATCTTATAAACGGTTGTTCGTATCAATATTTACCAGGTATACAATTTTAGACACAAATTATAGGGAAAAGAATTTTTTATTAAAGTCACATTACCCGAGGCACCAAAAAGTTACGGTATTTAAAAAAAGGACTGCAGGTGGCTCCTCTACATTTTATGGGAAAAATATGGGCAGCTTTCATTTCCAACCGTAAAAACCTTCCAATACCAAATTTGGTCAAAAAATTTTAATGTTAAGGAAAATATTCAAAAATACCCAAAATAAAATTAAAACTTTGACACTCTGTATCTCCCAAACGGTCAACTTTTGGACTAAGGTAAATTGCGTTAGATCGTTGTATTTTGGCCCAAGAAATTTGTGGTTGTACAAACCTTTTAGAGACACCCTGTATAAGCATGTAAGTGTAAAAGACAATATAAAATCTTATAACATAATTTTGTTTTAAACATTAAAAATTATTAAATTATATAAATTATATACTGGAAAAAGCTATTTACAAAACATACCTAGACATTACTTTTTTGCTGATCATTACTTTTTACAATATGACAAACAGTTATATCCAATATAGACTGTCCACAGATGGCGTTTACAAAAGGACAAATGGACCAAAAATTTAATTTTTGAAAAAGCGTTCTTCATAAGAAAATTTTATTGTAAAAATATTATTCACAAAGAGAAAATGTTGATTTTGTATACAGGAACCACAAAAACTTAAGAAACAGGATTTGTCTCCACGAGGAAACTACCTTTATTTTTCATTTTTAAGCAAAACGTCATGAGGGAAATATATTTAAAATAATGTTTGTAATCGATAAAAACAATTATACAAATTTTTATTAAACTCCATAATTAAGCGAAAACGCCTTACTTACATTGGTTTACAGCTGTAAAATTCCAATGTAGTAATTTGGAGAAAGCAGGTGTTTGAAAAACAAATTATGCGAATTTTTTTAGGTCAATTTATCATAAAAATTTAAAATATCTTATCTTTTATAACTCCAAAATTAGTTTCATAAAAAAAAATTGATACCCCTGTAACACTAATAAAGTCATTTAAAATGCTATTCTAATTAATTTTTCCAAATGATATTTTGCTTAAAAAAGAAAAATAAAGGTCGTTTACTCTTGAAGAAAAATCATGTTCTTTAAGTTTTGCGAACCCTGTATACAAAATCAACATTTTCTCTTCGTGAATCTTATTCTTTTCACAAGGAAAATTTTTTATGAAGAATGACGAAAAATTAATTTTTGGTCGATTTGTTTTTAACCTCATCAGTGGACAGTCTGTATACAGGGTGTCCTACCAGGAACTGCCGCGATCGATTTCTCGAAAAGTGAGCCTTGCAAAATTTTAAAAATTTGTTACCATTCTAAAGTCAGTGGGGGCATATAACTAAAATATTTTGACAGATCTATCACTTTCGGTTATACCGGAAAATGATGTCATTTCCCTTATTTTAAATGGAACACCCTATATATTATTTATTTTTTTGGATTCTGCGTAAAATTCTAAACATAATATATGCATAATGTTTTATACCTAACTTTAACCGTTGTTGACTTATTTTAAATTTTATGTCAAAAATGACGTTTCCAAGGCATAACATAATAATAATAATTTTTTCTAAACAAAAGCCTGACTTTAGAATCTTACCAAATTTTTAAAATTTTGCAAAGCGTACTTCTGGAGAAATCGATCGCGGCAGTTCCCGGTGTACCCTGTACATATAATTTTATAATGTATCCATAAAATACTAGTATGCTATTTTATTTAAAATTTAATAAAACTGTAATATTTCGTTATGTTTTGATAGTTATAGCTCTAATATTGACTTTCATTATAGGTTTAAAATTTAATACGGTCAATACCATTTTTTTCTAAAAAAATAATCCTAATTGAGAAATATCAAAAAGTTCTAAACATAATTATAACAATTAGGTATAAATAGAGAGAATCTAGAAGCAATACGTTTTTAAAAAGGCAATTTCTGTATATTACTGCAGAAAACTAATAAATATTACCGATATACAATAACTGTAACTTTTTATCCAGAATTTATAAGTTTTAGGTAGATTTTTTTACCCCGAAAACATTCACCCATTGTACATGGCAGTTCTTCATAGGTTTTAACAAACCTTCGTGGAATTTCTATTTTAACCAGTGACTAAAGTCTTTGTTTTTGCTAAATTCTGCTTCTGCTAAACATCAACCAAATTCTCTCTATTTTATACACACTCCCAGACAAAAAAAAAACTGAACAAACAAAATGTTGTTCATATTTAATCATTAACTACTTCTTGGTTTTCTCTCCAATTTTAATTATCTGTTGACCCAGATGTAGCTCCTCCCATTAAGATTATTATTTATTAGTTTTTATGGATTTGATGTTATACAGGGATGAACCAACTGTTACGTTTTAACCTAAATTTTGGAACACCCTGTGGAGTAATTTAACGTCACATTTTTACTGTGTGTATTTGATTTTAAAGCGTAGTTTGAAATTTTTTTATTTATTTAAAAAAAAAAGAGATAATTTGGAAAGATGGGGTTAATAATTTAAAAATAAAATACACTGGGAAAAAATTCTGATGTTAAATTATTCCACATTATTCAAATTAGGATCAAAATGCAATATATGGTTTTTTCCTGTATAACACCTAATTCCATAAAACTTTTTACATAACCATCTTTAATAATAATCTTGATGAAAACATGACGATGAGGCAATTAAAATCGATAAAAAAACAAGCAATAATGATTTAACATTAACTTTGTACCACATTTTTTTGTCGTTTTTTTTTGTCCAGGAGTGTATTTACAAATTTAAATGTTTTAAGTACATTAGGCGCATTTATACTCAGCCGCTTAACTGCTGTGTAAGCGGAGTCTCAAAAATGTCAAACTAAACCAATAGGATGGCTTTATTTTGACACTTTCGCTTACCCAGTGGTTCAACGACCGAGTACTCCTGAATGCGCCTATTTTGTTTTATTGCTGTGTAATCATTAAAGGAAAATATAATATTTCATTAAAATATAAGGCAGATAGGATATAGATTTACCTACATGCGAAAGTGAGATAGAAAAGAACAATCATCTAAAAAGCCACATATTTACGTGATTTGTATTTTTATTTTAGGTATACCAAAAACACAAATATATTTAAGTATCTTTGTACGAAAATTTCTTATGCAAATAACTTTTAGTTGTGTATACTTATCGTGTAAAACTTCCCGTTCACTTCTTTATTTAAGTCTTTTAAATAGCGTTGTAAACGTATCAGTATGACTTTAAAGTGCTACAAACTTTTTATTTTTATGTTAAATATATAAATTTAGGTATACAGTGTGTCCTAAAATAGGTGTTACAGGAGGACAAGTGGCCCAAGAATATTAAATTTAAAATTGGCATTTTGGCAAAACTGATCGTTTGGTCTAAAACTAATAAATACAAAATTTTACCCCGATTGGTATTAAACAGGGCGAGTTATAAGTAAAAATTTAAAAAATTCCCAAGATGAAACCACTTTTATGTTTAAAAATAAAACAAAATTTTATATGTAAATGTTTTAAAGAATTGTAAAATATAAAGTTAAAGCAAAAAGAAAAAAATCTTTTGTCATTAACGCTTAGATACTTGACACGACGAAGCCAATTTTACAAAAACCTTTAATATACTTTAATTTTCATTTAAATTTCGCTCCTTTCTTGTACAGTAATTAAGGTTTAATGCATTATGTAGAAAAATAAAAAAAACCTTTTTTTTTCAACACTCCAGCAGAGGTGAGTCTCACCCTAGACGGTTACAGTTCAGGGAGTAAAAATGACAAAAAATGTTTTCCCCTAAAATTTAAAATAAGCGGGTCTAAGCGTTTTCTCTTAAATGACCTGGAGTGCCAAAAATTAGCTCTGTTTCGTTTTCAAATGGCCACCCTGTATGTTAAAATTAGGAAAATTATTTCAAAAATTAATTTACTAACTCTAACAAAGCACTTTTTATTTTTTCACAACAGAAAGGTCATTACTAACATTTCCAAATTTTACCCATTTTCAACGTTGCCCAATAGACCTATTTACATCAAATTATCATAGCAAAATCATTCTGATACTTTTACATTTACCATCAAAATCTACTCTGTATAAATTTCATATTTAAACATCACACTCTCCAATATTATGCCTAACAGCTGACCTATTGATAACCCCTAAATGATAATCCGCGTTAATCACTAAATCGGCTATGCAACCCCTTATCCCGGCCCTGTAGCCTGTTACAGGGCCGATTAGTCGGTGGGGCATTCCTCCTATAAAAAGCCCCTCGGCTTCTGGCGGTGCAAAAGGTTTGTCTGGAGGCCGAATCTGGACTGACTGTCTGGTTATTGCAGGGCCGTTGTCGACGATTAGTAACCCAGTGGAGCCATCCCTATAAACAATAAAATTTTTTTAAAAAATCTACATGGTGTTAGAAATATATATATATATATATATAATAAGAAAGTAATTTTTCTTGAGCCTTAGAATAAACAATTTAATAAGAGTTTTAAATTCTTGGGCATAG
Organism: Listronotus bonariensis; assembly: GCA_014170235.1. Classification (NCBI taxonomy): domain Eukaryota; kingdom Metazoa; phylum Arthropoda; class Insecta; order Coleoptera; family Curculionidae; genus Listronotus; species Listronotus bonariensis. The sequence continues at coordinate 16,043 of JACEGR010004784.1, read as the reverse complement.
AGGCTCCTAAATGACAAAAAAGAAAACAAATACATAACCTGGTAGAAACGACTACTTGGCTGGTTACTTTAAAATTACGGAGTCTCCAAATAAATGGATGACCCCGGGACGCAATGAAGACGGTGACACGTGTTTCATCCTTGAATGATTGATGATGATTCCCAACAAGGATGAAACACGTGTCACCGTCTTCATTGCGACCCGGGGTCATCCATTTATTTGGAGACTCCGTAATTTTAAAGTAACCAGCCAAGTAGTCGTTTCTACCAGGTTATGTATTTGTTTTCTTTTGTCATTTAGAAGCCTCTATGCCCTAGAATTTACGTGCTTGTATTTTATATATATATATATATACTTTGAATGGTAATTATATTGTGAACACCCTGTATAGGGGTATATGGGTTCTAATAATTTTAATATTTATTTAATTATGTCGGCATTAAAGAAATCACATTCAAAAAATTTAAACAAATAATCAAGAAAATAGTGCAATGTTTTTTGTCACCAAACAATAACAGAATCTAGGTCATATTATTTTATTCAGGGTCAACAACGTGCTAAGTTACCAAAATACTGAGTTCACTTTGTACATTTACCGAAATTGTACTAATAATAAAGAGAAATAAATTAGAAAAAATATTAGATAAGAAGTAGGTTGTAAAAGTGAAGGCAAGGATAAAGTAAAAGTTTAAGTTAAGTCCTGTACGGGCTACCCATAGTGGGGGTATGCCCGTACTAAATTTAGTTAGTCAAATAAGTTAAGTTGGTTTTTAAAAAATGCAAAGTTAGTTTTTATGGTCCACCGGTCTTATGGTCCAAGAAGATAGTTCTATGGTACATTGGTCCAAGTGACGTAAAGTGGCCCTATATGTATTTAAAATATACGTCACAATATGTACCGGGTGCTTCAATAAAAAAGTAAGTACGTTTTGTCCTACCATGTATATTATTATCAGTATCACAAAGAGCTTTCAAAAAATTACCACATTATGTACATCTAACTTTATAAGTTTCGGAAATATGGCCATCCAATTCAGCTATTTAGGTGATTTTTAAAGTACCGCCATTTTGTAGTAGGTGAAGGTATTTACTTAATACTTTAGGATTATAAAGTACTCACCAGGAGCTTTAAAATGTACCACAAAACTCCCCTTTCCATCCGCCATCTTGAGTGTTGCAACTATTATTTTTCGGTCAAAATGTAGTTTATATTCTCCCATTAGTTAAAATTAAGGGTACAAAAGTTAGCAGGGAGGACTATTTACGTCCACACTGTATATTAAAATATCTTCAACTTTTGTAAATCAGCAAAAAAAAAAACACTCAATTTCATGTATTACAAACTTTCTTTGCAACCAACCAACAAACCAACCAATTTTATAAATATGTTTGCTGTCACACTTAAAGATGTGTTATTAGATTATAAGTTATTTCATTTGTTGGTTGCTAAATGCTTTTTAGCCCTTTTTTTAAATTAAAAAAAATCGTACCTCACAGCTTTTACTCTGTGCCACAAACCATCATGCACCGTGCTCGAATTATGCACCACCAACATTTCATCTTCCCTATATCTTGAACTATATCGCAATTCTAGCGACCCTCTTCGTAATCCCAAAGAAACAAAACCGCTCCCTGTAAATGCCCAGAGAAGCAGTCCCGATTCTGAGCTCGATTTAAATCGAACATTTATGTCTAGTGGATCAGTTGAGATTGCTTCCATGGTAGTGGGGTCACTTAAGTGGAAAAAGCTGTCTATGCCGTGGAATGCAGGAGGACCTCGAGAGCATAGATGATCTCTATATCCTGGTTTACACCTAAACAAGTAAACAGAAAAATAATTCAAAATTCAATAATTGTTACATAACAGGACGTGAATATCTTTTAAAAAAATCGTTAGGCACTTTATTTTAGATATTTCTTACACAGTTTCTATTTATTTGTAAGAAAAACATATAAAAGATATTAATAGTAAAACGCTAGCCTGCCTCAAAAATAGTGAAAAAAATATATGTTTTAAAGTTTCACTAGTATTATCCTAAAAACTATTAAGTTTAGAGATAAGATATTATTAACAAAAAATATTGAAAAATAAGTTTAAAGTTTAGATTTAAGGCTTAAGGTGGAGTTTTCATTTTAATTACACCGGCACACCAAAAGTTTTCTATGCATCGGACGCGACCTATCTAGGGACATGTTTTTGACCCGCTGAAACCGAATTTTAAGTTAGTTTAGGTCATAAACCCTTGAATTTCGAGTAAATTGCAAAAACCCGTAAAAATTGGTGAACATTTTCGCTATTTCTTACGATTTTTTGCAATTTACTCAAAATTAAACAATTTATGGTCAAAACTGACTTGAAATTCGAATTCAGCGGGTCGAAAAACACCCGTAGATAGGTCGCGTCCGGTGCACAGGAAACTTTTTTGCTGCTGGTATTATTACACACGGTAAAACTGGAAATTGTATTTTAACAGTGAAAGGATATAAGGCTCATTAGCAATGTTTAAAAAATCGCATAAGTTTTTTTCTAGCGTTATTTGTTTTTAATACAATAAACATGACATTTCTGAACGATATTTTCTTGAAAACTAATTAAGATATCAGGAAGATGTTTACATGCAGACGATTTTTGTCTAATCTTTACCTATTCATAGCAAAAACACAGTAAGCTGGCACGGGGTGAATATTTACCTGCATGTGAAATAATCCAAAACTGGTACACACTCGCCATCTTCACCACAAGGTCTGGCCACACATGGATGTGGACAGTTGTCCACATTCGCTCCTCCTAGTGCTTCAGCTAAGATGGCAACTGATCGTCCATTTATCTGAACCTAAAATAATTTAGGATGTATTTTTGTTCTTACTTATGTTTTATACAGGGTGTTTTACAACTTATCCACAAACTTCAAGGGATAATTCTACAATAAAAATAAGAAAAAACTTCATATGAACAATGTCCTAAACGTCTACCTGGATAAGATAGGATGGCGGGTAGAATTTTTAAACATTTATTGAATTATTTTGGCATTAAAGAAAACAAATATTTAATCAAAACAAATAACACAATATAAAAATAATTTTAAGGTTTAAACTTTGAATCTGCAAGGTCAATAAACAGAATTAATTTCTGGGTTAAACATTATCATTTCATCATTAAACACATCCACAGGGTCAAGAGAGTTTAGACATCAAAACAAACGATTTTATGGTTGTATATGCACATAAACTGACCTAAGAAGGGGGAATAGAAAAGAGAGTATGATAAAAGTCTTGGGTGACGTTAAGTAAAAGAGTTTAAGTTCTGATTAAGCCGGTATGGGCTACCCCGAGTGCAGGGTATATCCGCACTAAATTAAGTCAATTTAGTTGCAAATGCCTAAAATATTTTTATAGTCCACCGGTTTCATGTTCCCGACGAAGGTAGTTCCATATCATAAAGCTCCCAATGACGTAAAGTGCACGGGTATCAAAAGTTTACGTCACATTATTAAAAAGAGAGAGAGTTGCCTGACCCATGATGTTTAATTTTTGTATATTATTAAAAAGTTACAAAGAAACTATTTTCTATTCTATAATGGTATATTTCAAATCACATAAAATCTTTTGAGGCTTTTACCTTTTAATAACATTTAACGTTTACCCCAAACAAACTTAGGGTGCGTCATAATTCGTCCGTGAATTGCATTCTTAGGGGAAAAAATTTGATATTGGGATTTATTGAATCAGATATAATTGTGATTGACTTTTTGCTCTTTTAATTAAAAATCCCTATTTTGGCCTAACCAGAATATTGAAGTATTTTTTTGATAATAACATAAGTAAATTAAAAATACTGAATAGCAGCATCACTTTTCCATAAGTAAATACTCGCACTTTTAAGCAAATGCTTGACTTTATTCATACGTTTAAAGTAAATCCTTCTATATTTCTATATTATGAGCATTTGCCTATACTTATAAGCAAAACCATTTGCTTTTTATTTATATGGATATGGTGAAAGTACCTATAAAAAAGCGATAGATCCCCTATAGCTCGACGATGGGCAAAGAAAGGAAGCCTATCTGTAATCAAAGGATCGTTAAGAAGGCAAACATTTCTTTTTGAATAGAAATATGACAGCTATTATCCTTTAAAAAAAAATTTACAATATTAAGAACTACCAAACTTAGATTTTGCAGCATTTTGATAAAAAAAATCAATCACATAAAAATTATTTTGACGTTAACTTATTTTGAATGTGTCAAGATACGATGACACTTTTTTATATTAATTTTTGGTTTCATCTTATTTTGGTATGTTAGAAAGAGAAAAAGTTTCCGCTGGGGTAATATTTCTATTCTAACAAACTTTGGACGAGTCTGAGGCGATAAAAACAAAAGACTGTCCTATCTATATCTCCGTGACTACTTGATCCAGAATTAGCGGTTTTATAGCATTTATGGTACATTAGATTGAAAATTAAAAACATTTAGAGGTTAGGTGGTAAAAATAGAAAACAAAGTATCATTATATATTCAGGATCTCATTCTTTTTTTTTTTAATAAGTAAAAATATGCTTGATGTATAATGTAAAATAAAACAGTTAAGGTCACTTTAGGCAAAACCAGAAACAATGCATATTTTCATTATGTGTTATACGTACGTACCAAATTTTATTTTAATATCTTAAAAATAAAAAACTTATGGAGCTGAGCTATCTGCTAGGAGAACCTGGTATATTATATTTATTAAAAAGTTGACTTGAACGCATTTTTAAAAACTTCATGTTGGACATGTTTATCTATAATGGTTTTAAAAATGTGATTATCCAAATTTGAAACATATTATTTAATTTCTATTGGGAATAAATACAGTACATTGGCCCAAAAAATAGTTTTTTTTTTAAAATATATCAAGTATCTTGTTTTTTCAATGTTAAAACATTGATACATTTATTAGATTTACCTTCTTTACTTTGGAATTTTGTGAATAACGAAAAATAAATATACCTAAAGCAACAACATACATTTGTAAAGGGAATTTAATGATCTACAAAAAGTCTCTTAAAATGTTTACATAAAAGCATTCTTACAAAAGTTATTTACAACTTAAGTTAAAGAAATAGTATAGGAGATAGCAACGTTTTCGACAAAGAATTCATTAATATCTGTCTTTTTGATATGTTCTTTTCCTTCCTCTTCCGGGGAGACTCTGGACTGTTTAAGATAGGTTTACCAAATATATATTTTTTTTATTGCCAGACACTTTTATCATTGCTAATTATACAGTCATCCTCCTTCTAATTTCTGAACCGTTCGGTATATTTTGATGAAACTTGGAACGATAATATGTGACCAAGATCTACATTTTTTGACATATCAGTGACAACTCTAAATGTCAAGGTGATACCTCTAAATGTCAAGGTCACAGCTGGGCGCCAGCGCAACCGCTACTGCCACCAGACAGCCGATAATCTATCCGAAAGAGAAGGGAGAACAACATATAAAAAAATTAACCAAGCTAAAATTCTTGTTTTCTCGACGTTGCTACCTCCCGGACAAAAAAAAGTAATTTATTGGGTGCTATGATGGTTCTACATAGGTTATATAACCCTTAGGTTAAATAACCGTCACCTCCGTTAATCATGCTTCGACTCTTTTGTTTTAAAAGTTATTCAAATTTATATCCTATATTTTGAAAATCCCTTGTGTCGCTAAATATTTCACCAGTCATCCTGACGAACGAAAAACGTAGGCAACCAACCCAACGTTCACACAGCTACAATTTTGCGTGCTGTGCATTAACGTGTGTGCATACCAATAAAAGCACTGAAAAAGGCTAAGAATAGTATTAAAATGTAAGTACTCTTGAAGAATTTTTGTTTAAATTACCTAAAAATTTTTCCTATCTTTTGGTTGTCAATTTCTTTGGCGTAGAAAATACATTTTTTGACTATTAAAAGGCGGCCCTCAAATGTGGCTTTAAATCACAGGGATTTTTTCTAAAGTATCACAAAAAAAGTGATTTATTGGAACCACGCGGGGGATTTTTATCGTAACCCACCTGGCCACACTGATGGTATTCAGTAGCATGGTGAAAGTTAGAAGCATAATTTTTTTGCCATTTGGGTTTTAACAAAAAAAAAGAAGTAAATTTAAATAAAATATTCTCTAAAAAATAAAAAGAACATAAAAGTATTTCTAACGGAAATGTTTATACAATGTGGAATCTCTTTTAAAATCTTATTATTATGGTTCTGAAAGAGACCACAATTTTTAGCAAGACAATATTTCAATTTATTAAATTCGGTTCTCTTTGGTTTTCAAGCATTTGAGGTGATATGCTACCGGGTGGTGCAAGGCACCAGGGCGCAATACTGCGGGACGGAAATTTTTAAAAAGGGCGGAAATGCAGCAGTATCACAGACTTGTCGTTTCTTAGTTAATGGAGGTGCAAGTGGCACCTCATCATTAACATGCACTTCCTACAATTTCGTTAACAGCCGATGGTTTCAAACTTTTATAATAATTTCAAAAGTTGTACTTTTCGCTGGTACAAGACCAAACCTATAATGCAAACCTCCTAATTATTTCTTCTGCTAAATTTCCAGCATACCTACTTAATAATTTGAACTTTTGTCAACGATATTGACCAAAACTTAAAAAAAAATCTAAATTAAGCAGGATTAGCAGCAGTTTGCAACACAGCAAACGACTTGCCAGTAAAAATAAATTTTAAAGGATTCTAGTCGACCCGACTCCGAAAAAAATCTGTCCCCAAACCTAGTTCAAAAGCCCTAAATTGATATTTTTATGTTTCCTGAAAGTCCTTAAATTTTAAAAATTAAATGTACATTATACAATTACATTCTAAAATCACCAAAATAAAGTAAAAAAAGGTTTAATAACATTTTTATTACTATTATTATTTAATTTTACCCCGAAAGTTAAGGCAAGTCGGCAACCCTGTACTCAACATCTACGTACCGCAGACGCTCTCGTCTGGATTTCGTCTCCTGCTACGGCACAAAAGAGTGGGGCTGTAATTACAGTGGGCGGAAACATATTGCCGAAGAGAAGGGAGATTACTAAATCACATGAGTTCGACTGAAACAGAATGAGGTGTTTCCCCGCCCGTTCCCCTTGCTTTCTCCCCACCACTGCGCCAACGCGCTCGCTTTGTTTTGCTGATCGAGCTCGAGCACGCAGTTGCTTCTTTGCACGCATGGAGGACGTTACTGCTTCACATATTTTGATAAAAAAATTTACGTAACTATTAAATATTTTGGTATTTGATGAATTTATTGCTTTAAATGCATCAAATACTGCCATTTTTAAGAGCTTTTTTTTTGCCGTTTGGGGCTAAACAAAAATTAAAAGCAATTCCGAAAGAAGGAATAAAGAAATAATTTTGAAAATAAAAATATAATTCTAAAAAAAATTAAAGAACATAAAAGTATTTTTAAAAAATTTCTTATAAAAACTTTAATACTTTTTAAAATCTTAGTTTATAAGGTTCTCAAAGAGACCACCATTTTGTGCAAGACAATATCCCAACCTGTTCGCAGAATTCCGGTTCTTGTGTTTTCAAGTATTTCAGGTGTTATTCCTATAAGAACCTGACTACTTTTCTGGCGTAGCTCATCTAAGTCATTTGCACGTTCATGACAATGCCTATAAATTTGTTGCTTAACATGTCCCCAAAGAAAAAAATCATTTGGTGCCAGATCTGGTGATCTAGAGCAGGCCATTTTATGGTACCTCTTCCACTGATTATACGATTTGGAAACGTGACTCTCAAAAATTGTTGAACTTCCCTGGCGTTATGAGCCGGACAACCATCCTGTTGATACCAAATATCTTCAAAATTGACATTGAGAGCCTGAACAGCTGGAATAACCTGACTTCTCAAAAGATTCAAGTATTTGTTGGCATTTAAATTTCCCTCAATAAAAAAGTGCCAATAATATTATCGCTCAAAATGCCAGCCCACACGTTGACCTTTGAGGGTATTGTGTTCTGAGAGGGATAGTGATGTGCTTGTTTTCTATCGAGTAACCTACAGCGATAGGAAGGGTTGTGATGACCATGCAAGGAAAATGATGATTCATCAGTAAAGAGAATATTTTTGATAAATGTGTCCCTAGCATTGGCCCTCTCCATCATATCCTCACAAAAACACCATAGGTTTTTCATAGTCTTCAGGAAAAACCTCTTGACTAGATTGCAATTTATAGCAATGGTATTTGTTTCGTTTCAGAATATTCCTAACTGTTCGAGATTCAATATCAAGTTCTTCAGAAATTTTGGTACTATTACAAGGAAAATTAATTTCGGCTAAACTGCAAATAGCAGTCTCACGGACTTGCCGTTCCTCGGTAAATGGAGGTGCAGGCGGCACCTCATCATTACACATGCATTTCCTACAATTTTGTAAACAGCCGCTGGTTTCAAACTTACTTATAATTTTTAAAATTGCACTTTTAACAGGCACAGGACCTCCTTCAAATAAAAATGCAAATCTCCCGATTATTTCTTCTGCTGAATTACCGGCATAGTACCACTTAATAATTTGAACTCTTTGTTCAACGGTATAAACCAACATTTTAAAAAGAAAGCGCCGTAGTTTATAGTTTGCGGTACCCCAAAGAGCTTGCAAATGAGCTCTGTCCAATGCTTGGACCAGGCGACGGCACGTTGATGTGCCCCACTACTGCAGGAAAGTGGGCGTATAATACATATGGCATCATTGCATTTGAAAAATCGGGGAATATCTTATTTTCCGTTACTTTCTATCTTAAGGCAAGATCGCTTTCTCTTTTTCCACTTGTTAATACCAATGGTTCGATAACGATTTTCCAGACCTGTATATATATATATATATATATATATATATATATATATATATATATATAAAATTTGAAAATAATATTTACGTCAGGGACGATGTAATTACTGGAATAAAAACAGATTTATTAGTCCGTCAATTTTAAGACCAATTGGAAAACTGTTAGCCCGGGCGTAAGAAACATCACGAAGGCATAAAAAGAAAACAATCGTTTGCGTCATCAGGTTTAAAAAATGGAATCCCAAATATCAAGACTGCCTAATTTCATCGCAGTAGGCTAATTTATTCACAGCAATTGTTTTTTTTATGAATGGCTTCCGAATTGATCTGCGCAGACACACCTTAAATTTTCTCTGTTTAAATCTTTTAAAAAACATTAAATTTAAATACAAAATTCTAATCCTTTTAAAAATAATTTGGTAATTTTTTTTAAATTAATTTTTAAACTTTTTTTTTTCTTTATAATAATAACTTAATCATGACAAAACGAATGCCTAAAACTAGTAGAGCACAATTTGAAGCTCTTTTAAATTTTGTGGAACAAAATAGAATTACTTTTAAGTGGCAAAACAACACCGTTTGACACTAAAAAAATTCATAATTTGTGGAAAAGTTTTTCACAAGAAATAAATGAAAAATGTATCGGTCCACCAAGAACACCTGAACAATGGCGCCATGTAAGTACACTTTTTGCTATTAGTATGTCTCTTAAATAAAATTTAAAAAAAACTTTGATAAATTTATTAATAATGTTATTTATTTATTTATTAAGTATACGGGATTCCCCATTTTTACAATGTCTATTACAATTAATGAAAAAAATAACTACAAAATTAAATTAAGCTACAATTAGATAACTAACAAATAACAGGTACATATAGGCAGATCAAAAATTTTATATACAAATCACAAAAAGATCACAGCTACAAGTAAAGTAATAATTTATTAAGGAACCATCTGATTGATCTTAGATTTAAATTGAGACAATGTGCTGTTAAAAACATCCACTCGTGAACCAAAGGTGTTCAGCACACGAAGAGCTCTATCCATCGGTGAGTGCATTCCATAGTTTGTGGTATGAGGGCGGATATGATATAACTTAAAATTCCGAAGATTACGAGAGGGGACATTAAGTTGAACAAGTGATAGAAGGTCGGGACAGTCAATGAGGCCATTAGATAGCTTAAACACAAAACTGAGATCATAAACTTGACGTCTATGCTGTAAAGTGTGTAGACTTAGCTTTCTCAGTAAATCAGAGCGGTGGTAATTCTCCATCCTTACTCCAGACTTGTATGCGGAAAACCGCAAAAATTTGTTCTGGACCCTCTCCAGCATATCAGAATGAACAGCATACTGTGTTATATAAAGAGCAGTACAAGAGTCTGGCGGTGGCAAGTGAGAATTCAGAGCAGCTTCTATGTACAAACCAAGCATTCTCATACCGCTAAGACTAACCTTATTAATGTGCTCCGCAAAGCTAAGATTTTCCGCAAATCAAACAACTAGATCTTTAATTTTGTTTACATAGCCCAAGCTTTTATTATCTATGACGTAAGATGTATTAAATTTCTTCGTACCCCTAAAAAAACTAATATAATTACATTTCCCAATGTTAAGTAGAAGATTATTGTTCAGTGACCATTCCCATAGAGCATCCAAGTCACTCTGAAGCATCACCGCATCCCCTGACACTCAATCCTTCTGAACATTTTTAGATCATCCGCGAAAAGACACACCTTAGAATGGCGCAGCTCATTACAAATATCGTTTACTAACAGATTGAATAACAGAGGAGCGCAGTGAGACCCCTGAGGCACACCCGAAGAAACCTCAAAACTGTCAGAAACAAAATTATTAATTTTTACACTCTGGGTTCGGCCCTTTAAAAACTTGCAAGCCAATTTACCAAATGTGGAGCAAATCCGGTAGCCAAGAGTTTCGCCAGCAAGATATCAAAGTTAACCCTGTCGAACGCTTTGGAGAAGTCCGTATAGATTGCATCTACTTGGACTTTGTTCTCCAAAGCGTCCAACAAGTCAACTTCATATTGTACCAAGTTGTCAGTGGTAGATTTTTTATCAGAAAAGCCAAACTGCTTATGAATTATTAAGCCTCGGCAAGACCAACTCAAGTGGTCACAAACCAAGCTGTCAAACAATTTAGGAATCGCTGACTGGTTGCACACCCCTCTGTAGTTTCCAACATCTTCCAGGTCACCAGACTTAAAAATCGGTGTTATGTAGCTATGTTTCCATACCTCCGGAAAGATCTCCGATTCCAATGACATGTTGAAAATCTGTTGAAGAGGCCTGGATAGGGTATATACACAGTTTTTTAGAAATACATTTGGAATTTTGTCCAGGACCCACAGATAGAGTGTTAGGAAGACTATTGAACTTGGTAAAAACCTCAGCAAGCGTCAATTCATTATACATACATCTTTTGTCTACCAATATTAAGATTTGGAATTTGCGGGCAGGTGAGTTCTCTGGGCAGGTGACACCAACTCCAAGCACTTCATTTATCCAAACAGCCTCTGGCAAATTATAGTCACCACACAGAGTCATTGCCGCAGAAGGATAACGGTTGGCCACTTCCAAAAGTGTCTGACAATGTTCATTGTACTTTTCTACAGGAGAATTAGAAGGCAAGTAAACACCACCTATTACTAATGTTCTTCTGGGAAGTTTTACCTCAATAAACAGTTGTTCTATAGTATTTAGGGCCACCTTTATCATTTTGGACTTTATTTTATCAGACACAGCTATAAGGACCTCACCCCCTCTTTGTTTATCACTAGTAGCCTCCGATCGATCCATGCGGTACATATTATAGCCCTTAAAACATATTTCAGTAGGTAAAAATGCGGCAGAGAGCCAAGTTTCCACTAATATTATAACAGAATAATTACTCAGACTAACTGCTTCTTCAATTTCTTTCAATCTAGTACGTAAACCACCAACATTCTGATAATAGCATGTAAGGGGTCCTAGTCGTTTTTGGACCAGGATTTGGGCCTTGGCTCCTATTATTTGCCTTAACAATCCGAGGATTTCCCCTGCGATAGGACACAAACCAATCCGATTCACCATTCTCCTTTTTATGGTTCAGGTCCTCATATAGTTTTTTAAGGTGCTCACGTTGAATAGTAGTGAGATCAGCTTTAATATTAATCATGGTGCCTGCAAGTTTTTCTTCCGCCTTAGACACTCGGTAGCTATAGCCTTATCATTGGGCACGTTCATCCGACATCAGCAGCTTTTGTAAGCACAAAGCGATTCAGCGAAAAACGACCCAGCAGTTGGCAAGTCTCTGAACGCTTCGCTTCTTAGTTCGACATTTCAGGTAAAAATATAACCAAAATTTGACAGATGACTAACAGAACTTCCCAAAGGTCGACATTTGCGCAAGCCCAAATAAATGCTGAGTTTGGTTAGCATAAATAAAGACCGCTTTGTAAAATGGACATCTGCTGAGTTCAAGCAGCTTGTCATCCGGTCGGGTGAACGCGACCGCTTACCAAGCAACTCAGCCGCTGAAGTCGGCTGAACGTACCCATTGAATATAACTTTCATAGGGTCGCTGCCCTGTACCAGGTTTACCTATTCTGCTAACCTTAAAATCGGCAGCAGTATTTACTTCCAGCTTTTCTATAACACTAATGACAAGAGCCTTATCATGATCGATTCGTTCTTTGATATTATCTGATTTGCTTTCTTCAACATTGTGTATAATAATATTATTAGCTCGGTTGCATCTTTCCTGTAACTCATCACAGGCATCCCATTGCGGTGTCGTTTTATCTGTGCTGATAAAAGAAGCCGATTCATTAGAACTAGAACCAGTTTTTAGAGAAAGAACACAATCACGAAGCTCCGAAACATCCTTTTCCAGGCGGTCTATTCTATCATTCTTGTCACATTGCACTGACTTGAATTCAATCAAGGCTTCGTGGATAGTATTCTGCTGCTCAAGAAGAATGGAAGGGATCTGTGATATGAGAGTCAAAACATCTTTATTATTCATATTATTTTTGTTTCTTAAATTGTCAATCTGAGTTTAGACGTTATTTATTGGCGTCGGTAGTGACCCGGTAGACGGAACCAAGGGTTGAGAAACCACGGACACGCTATCGTTGCTAACTTCATTTCGGTCGGGGACAATAGGATCTTGCGTAAAGTTCCGTGCGGTAGAATTGTTGACACCACCTTGACCGAAAGAAAGTCGCTTAACCTCACTCTTATAGCAGGTTTTACGTGGGTTTTACAACGCCAATCGTGGGATCCGGTCTTTTTAAATTTCGCACAAATCTTATTGAAATCGACGGTGGAGAGCCCGGTGCACCCTTTATGGATCCAGGAAATACAACATGAGCACTCTATTGCACTTTGATTTCATAATATGTTTTTCAAGGAATGGAAACGCAACAGGAAAAAAAAAAGCCGAAATATTAAGGTGGCTATCACTTACACAGGGGGCGGACCTCTATCCAAAATTGTTCTAACAGACCTGGAGGAACGGTTATTGGCCCTGATTTCTAATATTCATTTAGGAGATCCGTCTCTCCAGGACTCTTTAGAAACGGAACTGGCTGGTAAAGAGTTTTTAAAGTTTTGCTTAAGTATTTAATTTTTCATATCACATATACAAGGTGTTTATTTAAAGACTTACCACCATATTTATTTGCGAAGAGACATATTTGAGAAAATCGCGGAAACACGTCAAGATATTTACTGAGGGGGAACATTTTTTACAAAAAAATTTTGACGCTCCTTCAACCCCTTAACCACCAGGGTCACTACCACTAAATTCTTAAATGAGAAAGGGGGTCGAGTGATACATCATTTTAAAGCTTAACTGATAAACTTAATGTGGTATTTTCTTAAAGCTCTTTAAAATAAGCAGCAACTAAGTTTATTAGTTTCGAAAATATGCCCATCCAAATCAGGTATTTAGCTAATATTTAAAGTACCGCCACTTTGTAGTAGGTAAAGGCATGTATTGATTTTCTCAAAACTGTCTCTTTTTGCAGATAACTTAAGTGGTAAATTTATAAATAAACACCCTGTATATATACAGCAAAAAGAATAGAGAATTTTGTTAAATAAGATTAGTTTAAATTTCAACTTTGATCATGGTTATCTCAGAACGTTTTTGCCAAATGATTTTTTAACACTTCCAAAGATGTAGTTACTTAAATTGTCCAATGATTACGAAATAACCAATTTACATAGTTAAGTGGGTTTCTTGTCCTTTTATTTTTATAATTTTCTGGGGTTAAACCAAAAATCAACTTTTTATATTACGTTACGATTAAAAATGGTCTTTAGTCGCTAATATTTAGTAGTATTTGCCAGTTAAAAAGTGGCAATAAAAAAAAATATAAAGCCATTTTCAGAAATAAATTTAATTTAAGACGTCCAATTATTTTTGATACTTTTTAAACATACAGAAATAAAAACAAACATATTTTTATGTATTAAAATATATTTTAATACAATATATAAAATAAATATAATTAATAAAAAATATATACCAGTTTACAAAAAATAAAAGTATGATATGCGTTTTAGTAATTTATTAATCTAAGCTTTTATCAACAGGTCTAGCTAAAACTAATAACCTAACTTCACATAATTTTACCTGACTTAAAAAACAGTTAATTTTTGGTTTAAGTTTTCATATATACTAGTTTATTACTTCATAATTTTAAGAAGGTCTATAAATTTTATAAACTAGATATTTTTGTATACGCTTAAAAGTATAGAAGCTAAGAGCTATAGAAAATTTTAAATAAAAAGTTACATAAAATTAAACAGAGCATCCTGTGGTGATTTTGTACAAATTGGCGTATACAAATAAAATACAAATATTGTAATATTTGACAAGGAATAACACTTTTTTAGGAACAAGCAATGCCATTAATGATGTCCCCGAAGTAATAACTAATGAAACTCAGAATCCTGATATTATTAAAGGTATTTGTTTTGCTTTTATAATACCATAGATCAGGGATGGTGAACCAATGGCACGCGGGCCCAAGTTGGCACGCAACGTAAAAATTTGGGCACGCGAGTATGTTGATGTCCTTTTAATATGAATGGAAGTGAAAGGAGAGAAGTTTGAAGCTTTTTATCTTTAAAATTGTTTTGTCTTAAAAAGTAATTTATGGTATGCCAAAGACAACATTTTACATTTTTGTACAAAAATGGCATGTTCATACGAAAAGGTTCGCCATGCCTACCATAGATAATTGTCTTAAAATTGTTTGTTACATCATAACAGCTAGATATTTAGATCATATTATATACTATCTATATATTTATTAAATATATGGGATACCCCGTATTTACAAATACATTTAAATATTTTATTAAATTAAATAAAGTTACTAAATAATATTGAAAAAAAAATTATAATAATATAAATGAATAAAATAAGTTTAAACGCTCATTTGGGCGATTTCTTACTTAATTAGAAATGGAACTGCCTGGTAAGGGTTTTTTTTAAGGTTTTGCTTAAATATTTGGTTTTTCATATACACCATTTTATTTTATTTTTCTTAAATTTACCGTAAACGTTAACTAATCTAAAAATAAATAATAATTTAAATAAAACATAATAAAAACAACAATAATAATAATACAAAATTTAAAACTAATCAAAAACTTATAAACTAGCTAAAACTAGTAAAACTAAAAACTAAATTAATTCTATTATGTACATTTTTTTTAGAAACTCCTAATGTGGAGACTGTTTATGTGGATGTGGAACCATCAAGTAAAGATCCACCAAATAAAAAATTAAAAATGGTATTATAATTTACAATTTTATTTATTTTTCGTATAATAATAATAAAATTTTAGTACTATCAAAAAGAAAAAATTTGGACCCTCAGCCTTCAACAGCTTTATTAGCAGCCTGCGAGAGCTACATCGAAGGTCAAAAAACAACTAAATCTTCTCAAGAATTGCAGACAGCCAGCTTGGCTGATCTAAGCAAGCAATCAAAAATCATACGGCAGTAATAGCCCAACAAAATAGAATTAAGGAGGAAAGAAATAATATTGAATTAATGAAATTAAAATTTAGTTACCTTCAACATTTTGGGACCCTAGAGGGTTTTGACCTTCTTAAAGAATAAGTTTTAAATTTATTAATTCGATGTTGTTTCTTTCCTTCTTAATTATGGTTTGCTAAAGTTTGATTGCC